>JAAKBH010000141.1:5000-72500 GCA_019776075.1 Amaranthus palmeri
AAAAAATTTTCAATTAATAAGTCAACTCATAATTTCCCTACAAAATATATATTCACATTAAAAAAAATTATTTTCACATAATGAAGTGTTATTGTATAATTTTACTAAAATCTTTTTTTTACAATATACTCATAATATAGAGGCAGGGCCGGCCTTGAGTTTTTGGGGGCCCGGGGCGAAATGTAATTTGTGGGGCCCTAATTATATACACAAAAAAACTTCAAACATCATGAAAGAAAAAGTTATATGAATTAATATAGAATATATAATATAAAATCAGACAAAAATACTCCTACGAGCATTTTTCGATGCAAAATCACTAATAATAGTGTCTAAATCAAGAGACTCAGTCATATTTTTCTCAATGCACAACATAGCAAGACCATTCAATCGTTCTTGTGAAATTGACGATCTTAAGTAATTTTTTAATATCTTCAACTTTGAAAAACTCCTCTCAGCTGATGCAACGGTAACGGGAACAGTTAGTAAGATTCGACAAGCAATTGAAACATTGGGAAAACAATCAGCTTCTTTGACAAACTCCAAAATATTAATGGCTGATATTAACCCATCAGGCAAAGTCTTCTGTAATACTCTTAACTCTGAAAATAGATCATCTTTATCAACATCTTGGACATTGTTTTGAGAATAAAGTGCACTAAAATTATCACAACATGCTCTCAATGCATCTCCATCTTGTGATTTCAACTTATTTGAATCACATAAGAAGCCAAAGATACCCTGAAAAGTTGTTAGTTGCTCAAATTTTTCATCAAGTGAATTAATGGCCATATCCACTAAAACTAAAAAGTAGTTCACTCGAAAATCTTCTTGTGGTGATTGTATCACTTCTTCATTAACACTCTCATCAAATTGTCTCTTTCGTTGACTATGACGCTTGGTTGGAAAATTATATTAGTGATTAAAAGATTATATTCTAATGTCCTAAATCCTAATCTTTAATTAAAGAAAATAAAAAAAATTAAAAGAAAACCAAAACCCTCTCACTTTTTCCTACTCCCACGTCCTGTCCTCCCAAGTCCCACCGCCTAATTCCTAAATTCCTATTTATATTCTAATTTCTAATGTCCTAAATCCCAATTCCTAATCTTTAATTAAAGGTTTCAAACACTCAAAGTCTCAATTTGAGACTCTCAAACTGTCAAGTGTCAACCACAATTACACAAACAAAATACACAAACACAATTACACAAACAAAATACACAAACACAATTACACAATCATTCAATCAAACAATTGACAGTCTGATATTATATACGGAATACGGTCATACCTTGAATTGGAAATTGACGGAAGGAGACAAGTGAACTGCAACTGCCCAGCCCAGATGATCGGCCGTCGGAGGAGAGAGGCCCTGATGATAGGCGGCTGGTTGGCGCCGGTGACGGAGGAGAGCCAAGTGAAATGTAGTCTTCGAAGTTTGAAGTTGGATGGTCACAAACGAGTTCACACAGAGACAGAGCAGTGAGAGTTTATTTATATTTTTCTTATTAATTTTATTAATAATTTATTTATATACTAAAATTGGGGCCCTTTCTTTTAAAGGTTTTCTACATTTTGAAAGTGGGCCCTGGGCATAGGCCCACTTCGCCCCTCAAGTAGGCCGTCCCTGATCATGATTTAACCTCCCGCATTGCGCGCTGAAAATTTAATTGAAGAAATCATCTTATATATTGAGGTCCGAATGGAGGCGAACAGCATATTTCACAAAAGGGATACTGGGATATTCGCCACAAAGAGCACTGCTAATGCACTCAGACACTAAAACCAAAAACAAAAAAGTGGCAGAACACCAAAAATTTGGAGGGCAAAATCTATTGGGAGCCCAACCACTAAATAAACCAATGACCTCTATCAAAATTCCTACTAATATTGCGTTTATGACATGGAATCTGTAGAAATGAGGCCACTCTTTTCGCCTTACTATAAAGTAGTAAAGCAACATAGGGTAAACACTCCGGAAAAACTTTGGAAGCGCGAACAAGGAACTAATCAATGGAAATGTAAGTTTTTCGAAGTTTTCCAGGAATGGCGGGGAGTTCTTGGAATGGAGAGCATAGGGCCAAAACTATTGCTGGTAGAAATTGAATAGATATGGCAGGCATGCTAAAGACCTCCACCACCATTGTGGCTTCTCTGTCATAGGATAGTATGTTGGAAAACTGAATCCTTTGTCCTTTGATGCCTTTGGTAGATAGGTACCTCTTCTCAAAGGGGAGATTCGATGATCCAACAAAAAGTTGCGATTCTTCTGTTGCTTGTTCCATGATGAATCCACAAATGCAGCAACGCACAACGGGTAAGATGAAAAAATTTAATACAACAGATTAAAGGAATTTCAATTATGGAGCAAAAAGGGCAGTAGTGCACAAGGTAAGCTGATCAAAACGTTTACATAGCAAGTAATTAAGCCTCATATCGAACAAGAATATTTACAACAAACTACTCATCATGGTTGTTCTTCCAAAGTACTAGAACATTGATTTTAATTTTGATCTCTTTTAGTTCAGTTCTGTTCTGTTAAGCACATAACTTTTACAACCACTTAGTCACGTTTCACTTTTCATTCGGTTCAATCTGTTCAAAATTCAGATTAGTAATAGTTGTTTGTAGTCTTAGAAAATGTGCCCTATTAATTGTGTAATGGAAGGTTAACCAAAGGGTAACACTTTCAAAAAGAATTCAATTATTCGAGCAGTGTTCAAGTAGAGAACGTCAAGAAATAATCAAATACAAGTACAACACCAAATTGTCATGATGTATCTGATAGACAATCATGTTTGCAGGCTGCAAACATAAATTATATGATGCCGCACATTTGTAACTTGAATGCACATGTAACAGAAGCGACAATCTCGTTACATAATTAATGTTTAATAATAATGTTAATGCAAAAAAATGTTGCGGAAGTCTTAAAATGCTGAACTGTTAAAAACTTTAAATCATAAAAACTAAAACTATTTAAAATAAAAGTAAAATATTACATCCGATAAGAAACATTGTTTGCTTACAATTAAAAAATGTAAAAGTACATCCACATCAAGTCATCAATAAAGACACAAAAAAACAGCTAAGTTCTCGATAAATAATAATTGTTGCGACCTGGATCGGAACCTGAAACTAAATCCTGCAAAATGCTGCCATCCATGATACGGATGACAGCCGATTGAATCGGTCAGCGGTAACGCCGAGCATAACATCCTATCCAACTCAAAATATAAAAATTATACACTACATTTACAAAATAATAATTAAAGTACGAATTTCAAATTAATTGACACCATTGTATACTTTTATTATATTCTTTTACTGTTCCATACTTTTTAGTCATTAAGATACCATTCTAAATCCTGACAGAAGTACGTTACTGCCATTTATACAATTTGGTAATCTTAACACTCAAGTAAATTCATTTGGTTAATACTCATAACCGTACCATGATTCATAGGCCACTAATCAAGTTCATCACTAATCAACAAACACAACAATATGACACCTGATATATGTAAGGGTCTGGTTAGGTGAGGACCGTAGCCCTAAACCCTAACTGTGGTGGGAGTCGTCACTCCTCCAATACAATGTTTATGCTCGAGCTCCACAGGATAGGTAGCGAACCCCCTGTCTTACACCGCATTTTACGTGCCGGCCAACACGGACGCCGGGATTTTACATGCCGGTCCATGGTTCGACATTACCTTACTATCAGGGTCATTCAATCAATACTCATTCACACAGGTACATCACATTTTTATTACTACAAGTCGACTTCGAATTTGACTTTGACCATCCTAGGTGGTAATTTCATTTATTTAATATAATTCTTATTAATAACATTAATTTTTACTTTTATATCTTTATATGTTCATTACATAATTTTTTACACATTAAACTTTATTTAATAGCTCATAAAATTCACACTAATAACTTAATATTCTATTAATAGTCTCCAAATAAGTATTTTCCACAAGTAGCAACTAAAATCTATTTCTCTTGGAATAAGTTTCCAAAATCAACATTTTCATCTTTAAAACAAATAAAACTTTTGTTTTCTTCACCAAATCAAATATTCTAATTAAAATTCAAGTTAAAATTTGCATCCTTTGGATAAGTTTCCAAAATTCAACAAGCTCACAAAAAAATAATTTTTTTTCAAGTTTAGAAAAACAAGTAAACTTATTAGATTTGCAAAAATCAACATTCTAGTTATAAAACAAATAGAGCTTATAATATCACAAAAATCAATATTTCAGACATAATTTAAGAGGCATGTTTACAAAAAAAATAGCTTAACATCTTTTATATAAATTTTGGTCAAATAGTTAGCAAATAAAATATTTTGTACTGAATAGTGATTAAAAGTTACTATTATTATGAAATCTCATATATATTCAAGAAGAACACTTCAATATTTAATAACTTATAAAATTTCTCAAACATATCTTTTTAAATAATTATTTTATTATTATCACAAAAATTGGTTTAATAATTTAAAATAGTAAATCAAACTCAATATTTTTTTTTATGATATTGGTCGAATGACCTATGAGTGTTTGGGACCCTTTTCACATAAAAAGAATGACTTAATTTAATTTATCATACTAAATCTTAGATTAACATAACAACTTACAAAAATAAAAACTTTACGTAATAACTTAGAAATTTACTATAACCTTGAGGATAAACTTAAATCTCAAAAATAACGTATAATAACAATATTATTAATATAACCATACTAAAAAAAAAAAAGTTCATAATCTTACTATCTTATAAACTAATTTGAAGGCTAACATAAACGTATTAATAAAGTTCTAAAATAAAAATCCTTAAATATAATAACATTCCTAATGTAACATATAACTCATAAACATACTAGCACTAGTTTATAATAACATGAATCATACTTATAAGTATCACTAGAATATAATTTTGCACCCAACATCCTAAACTTGTTTAAAGATTATAAAATTAACACACTAAATATGTTTTTAGCATACACATACTTAATATAATCTTGATCATAGTTTTATTAAACTAACTTCTTACTAAAACATATCAACATATTTCATACTTTGCATATTATAAAGTAAATATAATGTAAAATTTCACAAAAAGAGTAGGGTAAGAAGTTATACCATACTAACACCAAGGATTAGTACTAAGTACTAATTAGGAAAATAATAAGATATAAGATCCTTCAAGATAGATAATTATGCTCCAAAGATAATTAATCTAAGCTTCCAAAATAATGATGATCTTCTAAGCTCCCAAAAGAAATAAATCCCAACTTCAAAAATAATGATACATTATGTACCCAAATTAATAATCCAATAATACTCCAAAATGATGATGATTTAAGCTAAATAAAGAGTATTCTAAGCTCCATTTTCTTGAATTCTTTCAACTAATAATAAAAGTATTAATGTAGTAAGATGTTAATGAAGTGAAGGTATAAGAAAGAATGGTAGAAAGATTTGATGAAGGGGTGCAAGTGATCTCATGGATAAGGGAGGTATTTATAATGGGTGTGGTCAACTTTGTAGTTCTTAGATTCTATGAATAAGAGTATGAGTATGGAAAAAGACTAACTTGTGTAAGAGATTTAGAGTGTGTAAGTTGATTTGTAAGAGTTGGAGTGTAGGAGAAAGTTATCTTGTATAAGAAAATGGTGATAGCTTGTGTAAGTGATAAAAATCATATGTTTGATAGAAATAATTTTTGGTTCATCATATTTTTTTTTGTTTTAGTTTATCCAAGTGTATATATTTTAGAATAATATGTAAGTTTGATCATGAAAATATGATAGTTTACTTAGAAAATTTTGATTAAAACTATACTTAAAGTTAATAATAAAAATACAACTCATTTTAGGTATAAATTAATTAAACCAAAGTTATAAGATTACAAATAATAAGTCGTAATGTTAGTTTAAAGAAGAAAGTTAAAACGTAACGTTTTACAAAACTGTAATTATAATAATAAAATTTTACTTTCGTACTATAAAATAATAAAATAATATTTTAGTGCTTATAAAAAGATTTTAAACAAAATAATATTTTTAAAGTTTAATATTCAAAAGAATTTACAAAATCAGAAAAAGGTTTAGGAGTTAAAGATGGTTTGAAATGTATATTTAAAGGATTAGAAATTTGAATGAAAATTTCGGAGTAATTTACCGAAAGATTAAGTTTAAGATATTTGAGCCTGTTACAGCACAATACAAATGAAATACAAGTATAAATTTTCTCGGAAAGCATGTAGTTAACTCACACTTAATATGTACGCTTGAAAACGTATCCTTTAAAGGAAAAGAGTATGTACTGGGAACGCCTATACATACATGAACAGGCCTTCTATGTGGGTAACCAATTGGCGTATAAAAGCATGCTATTGCTTTGCTCGCTGCAACAAAAGTAAGAATCACCTTTAGCAAATTTGCAGGACAATTTTATACAGAGGAGTTCAAAATAAAAATTCAAATTTGTAGATTCTCAAGCTAAAAACATTCTTATTAAAACATTTTTATTGCAGGATAGGTATATACCATCATATTTTACTAGCTGTCACATCACAAACATATCAAACAAAACGAGAAAGCTACATTTATTTTGATGATGCATCATTTCAAAACCATCTAGGAGGGTTTGTTAAGGTTGCCTACATCCGACGGCATCTAGACAAGATTCACTATAGCTGGTTGTTGGTATTAAATGATAAAAATAATAATGAAATTTTAATGTATTTTAGCCAGTAAAAAAACACATGACAATGTTTATAATCATGTTTATCCTACCTCAAATATTATTTTTCATCACAAAATACCACTTAAAAGGATGATATTAGGTGCTAATAGAAAATTAATAAGATACCCATCAGGGTGGGAATGATATTTTAACCCATTATACCAAAACTTAAACTAAAACTCAATAATATTGTTGGATGAAAAGAAAATCGAAAGGAAATGAGTGTGCTTTCCTTCCAAATTTATTTATTAATTTAAATTGGGAGGATTTGTTTTGTTTATAATGTGAAATTACACCCTCGAATTCTCTCTCCTATTTCCCTCACTTTTCCCGTGTTGGTATCCAAATAAGTTTTATTTCATCTCCTCCCATTCTCTCCATTCCCTCTTATTAAAAGCCAATACATAATTTTAATATCAATAATTAAAAGCCTATCGCTAATAAAAAAATAAATTAATCATCACAAATTATCATTCTATTAGCCATGTAATATCATTGTATTAGCAATTTAACATCCATTGTCACCTATTTAATTTAAACTACACAATCATGAGATAACTACGTCTAATTTTTATAAGTTATCAATACTTGTATGATATAATAATAATTTATGAATGAAACATTACAAAAATAAAATTAACAACTAATCTGTTAGAGATCAATGTCGGAACAAGCCATCTAATGCAATGTAAAAGTAAGAGCCATACCACACAAACGTTGTTCTAAAATCATTAACAATAATAATAAATTATGACAAAAATAATTAACCTTAATAAAAAAGTTGTTGAATGCAACTAATGACATAATATACTAGGTTAAATTGAAATCATATTCATATACACAATCTACAAATACAATATCAAGTTTCTCAAAACTTTAACCTTAATTAATTATTTGAAAATGTTGATGAAGAAAAATGAATTACCTTTCATATTAAGAAAATTAGTAATAAGATCTTTTTTCTAATTAGATTGGTACGTGGTTTAGAGATGAACTTTGAAATTTGTAAAGAAGAAACTGAAGAATTAACAGAGGTTTATTTTTTTTGTTTTGATAATTAATTATTGATTCCAGGAGTCGTTTGGATTGGGAGTAAACATTTAAGGTAGTAAAAATAGTCATACTAATGTAATAAAGGTAATTAGATATGCAAATAAAGTTATTGAAATAATTGTGATAGAGGTGGAATAAGAGTAGATTAAAAAAGATGAATACAAAAAGAGTTTGATTGCACTCATTTGGAGGTAAAGAATTCCTCCACCTCCCCTAGGGTAAATTAATACCCCAAAATAAGGGAACTAATTGTTATTTTCTCTATTTTTTCATTATCTTCTAATTCATTCTTCCACCTCTCCAACAATCAAATTCCTTTCATCATCTACCTAACTAATCTTAAATTCCTACTTTGACTTTTATTGCCCTTAAATATTTACTTTCAATCCAAGCGACCCCTGACAATCAACACTTATATAATAATTTATCATATATTTAAAGAAAAAAATATATGATTAATACATTTTTAACGGTAAAGCAAAAAATAAAAATAACAATTTTAGGCATTAAAGTAGGAAAACTCTTTAAAAAACAAACTTTTTTTTTCTTTTTTTCAAGTTAATTTTGAAAGTATTTCGAGAAATAAGTGTCCTCCCAAACTATTTATAAAATAAGTTTTTTTTTTTATTTTTTATTTTTTTATTAGGAACATACAAAATAAGCTTTATGTATGATAAAACGCGATCAAGGAAATTTTGTTTTTACCCATGGGCTGAAAACTCCGTTTTGGTCAGCTCACTAATTGCATTTTTCATGACTTGCATGTTTACAAGAGTTGATAGGGTACTAGAGTCTAGAATGGCTATGAAGGGGAAAAAATAGAGTTTTGAAAGATATTAAGGTAATTTCTTAAATGGGTGTTTTCATTTTAGTAGTCTTCCCAATTTACTGAATTTCATTTTGTTCTACCTCTCTTCTCTATTGTTCATTTACTTTTAAAAAATAAGTATGTTGATTTTCTTTCGACTTTGTACACATTTAAGCTCTTCAACCTTTGTAGGTGTTTTCATGCTTCTTCAGTATTGACACTGTAATCATTTCTCTTTTCCTTTTTCTTACAATTCACTTTTCTTCTTATTCAATTTGTGGGTTTTCTTTCCTAGGTTGCAGCGATTAGAGCAGTTGCAGAAGATGCATATTACATTGTCAAAAGAGATTTTTCTCATTAATTTCTAATTCTTGCATTATTAGTTATATTCGGTCTATATTATTGTAATTTTTATAAATTGTTTGATTCGTAAGAGTTATTGGTGATATGAATTTTAATTGATGAATGTTTGTAATCACATTTTTTGGGTTTCTGGACAGGAACTATTTCAACTAAGAACGTAGAGGAATCGGTAAGTTATTATACTGTGTCAATTGTTTTAAGGTAACTTGGTATTTTTGAACTGACTGGGTAGGATTTGAAATTGTGAAGAACTAGAAGTTTTAGGAGTTTTTACATTGCGTTATGAATTCTTGGTAGCACTAATTTCAAACTTTAATAATTTAGCTAATGTGGATTGCAAATTTGCAATGAATATTTGGGAGTTTGAAATTGGATGTGCATGTTTTACCGGAAAAATTATAAGAAACTACCTGATTTATATACTTTTTTTAAAAAAACTATCTTATATAAAATTTTTTAAGTTTTGTAACTATATATGCCCAACACCTTACATTTGCTAGCCAATTTGAGATAATTGTAATAGCATTTATTTAGCTCTCTTCTATTGTACGCACTTTGTGATGCAACACATTTTGTTTTTTAAGTTTTGTGACTATATATACCCAACTGCTTTGCGATGCTCAACAAACTCAAGGAATCAGTATGTTGGCTATGAAGGATGTGCTTCATTGTATGCAAAGAACTCTGTTAAAACAATCTTGGCTTATTTTTTCATTATTTATAATATGTTGCCTATTCGACAGATGAGCCTGCAACACATAGCAAACAAAAGGAAAAGAAAAAGAAAATATGACAGTGAAGAAAAGAGGTAGGCAGAAGAAGAAGTAAAACAAATGTACAAGGATTTTGTCTGAATAAATGACAAGGTCAACACCAAGGGTGTTCAATGTGTAAATGGGTGAGCTTTGAAAGCTCGGCCTAACTCAACTCGGCCCATTTTTAGTACTAAAAATTATTCACAAATTCTTGTGAGAGACTGTCTCTTTAGGAGACCATCTCTTATTAGATCGGCCCCTAAAGCACATGTGAAATAAGCCAACAGAATGTTCGGACAAGGGTGCCTTGTTCGAGCACTTTAGTGTCTTGAACGAGCACTTTGCCTATGACGCTTTTTTGGACTGTTTATGTACAATTATGGGCATTAAAAGGTTGCTTAATGCTTGTTTATTGTGATGCTTTATTATCATATTTATTGTTGATGTTCATTAGGGTGTTAATTGTGCTTTATGGTGATTAAATGTGTGACTTTAAGAACGATACTCATCTTCTACTATAAAATGGAGTATCATTCATAGAGAAAAGATCACCACAAACACACGCTGAGAGAAAGCTACTACTTTGATCGAAATTTGAGGGAGTTCATCATTATTCTAGCATTTTGTGTTCTTGAGATATTGTTTTCAAGATAGGGAGAATTTATTATATATTGTATTGTTGCGTTCAATTATACTAAATGTTTGAGCGGGGGGAGGTATCCTTTTTTTTTGTAAATTTGGAAGTATATTAATGCAACGATAAAAAAGCAATCGCTGAAACTTGGGAGCCCTAAAACCGCCGGCATAAAAAACCCCGCGAGGGGAAAAAGCCATTGGAGATAGGGGCCAAGAACCAGGCCACCCAAGCAAAGCATAGGGGTGGACTATGCATCAAAATAAAATCGAAAGCCCCTTACACACCAAAGTTTGTATCACTACACCTTACACTCCACCTAGATGAAAACTCCAAACAAATACATTTACTCGCCAGGAAAAAAAAAACACACCAACATCAAAAAATACAACAATACAATTAGGTACTAGCCGGTGGTACGAAATCCAAGAAGTTATTCCGCCCAAACACCAATACAGATCTTCAAAGTGTTGAAAATTTTCTGGAGATCAGATGCACCACCTTCGAATTTGATTTTATTTCTATGGAACCATAGAGACCAGATTGTACACCCCAAAATTAAGAGCCATAATTTCCTATTACAATTCTTCGGCCTCAAAGATATCCACGAAAGGAAGAAAGGAATGCACTGGACCTGTAAAACACTAGAAATACCCTACCAATAAAGAATTTACATCCATAATTTCCAAGAAAAAGAGCAAGAGAATAGAATGTGAGAATTTGTCTCCAGTTCGATATTGCACAAGGGACAAAGTGCATTGGCATTATCTAACGACACACCCTTTTCTAAGAGGAAATCTCCAGTTTTCAACTTTTCCAAGCATGCAAGCCATATAACAATCTGTGCTCTAGGTGGAGCTCTGAGTTTCCAAATGATGGAGGAAATGGGCGCTTGAAGAGCAGGAGTAGTCGGGGCATATAATTCATCCATTATACTCTTGATTGGAAACTTTTGATAATCCTTACCATTCCAACAAACACCATCTGCAAATTCATTCTTAGGCACAATTTGTTCGGTCAATATTTTCAATCTATCGAGGTCAGAGTGCTCCCAATCAAACAGTCTCCTTCTCCATCGAAATCTACATACCCACTGATTACTTTGCCAAAATCCCATCTGATCAATGGTATTGTCTCTTTGTTCAGAGATGGAAAAGAGTCTAGGAAACATCACCTTAATTGGTCCAGAAGGAGTCCATCTATCATGCCAAAACAGAGTAGACTTACCATCCCCAACTTTAACCATTATACCCTTTCCAACAACCTCACGTACTCTGCATATAACTGAATCGTTACTCATAAGAGTGGCCTAGGAACCTCTACTGATTTTACCAAGTGATTCAGAGGACGCATTTAGACTTTTAATATTATAAATGGATATAAGGATCCGTTTCCACAATGCACTATCACACTCTGAGAACCTCCACCACCATTTGAAGAGGAGTAGAAGATTTTTATATAAGATGTTGCTAACCCCCTATCCTCCCATAGTCTTTGAGAGTTCGATAGTCAACCATGCGACTGATGGTGGTGATAACTTACCACTCCAAGATTCACCCCAAAAAAATTTTCTTTGCATTTTCACAATTTTAAGGGCAATCGACTTTGGCATTCTAAACATACTCATATAATATATTGGAACACTATTCAACACACTTTTTATTAAGGTAAGTCTACCTGCTCGTGATAAAACTTTTGATTTCCATGATGAGAGCTTACCCTCTATTTTGGATAGGACTGGTATCCAAGCGGCACTTCTGTTCATATTGTCCCCAAGAGGTAGGCCAAGATAAGTGACAGGGAAAACAGAGTGACGGCACCCATTCTCATCTGTGATACTACGAGCCCACGAGGTATCCTAAATACCTCAATAAACACTTGTGTTCCTTTTGCATTATTTTCATTTATTTTTCATATTATTGAACCTTGTAGAGGCAGTTTTATCAAACGAGAAATTAAAATTAACTGAAAACAAAATTTATACAAGCAACAAGCTTAAAATTACTAGCTAGTGCAATGAAATTATTTAAATATTATAAGGATGAATATGTAGATATTACAAAATATAGATGATTAAAAGCATACAAGTAGAAATCTGATCTATTGCCAACCCAAAAAGTTATTGAGCACATAAACAATGACAAGAGAAAATGGATAGAGGGCATAAGCCAAAATAGCAGTCCAAAGTGGGAAAATTGTACGGAAACTGGCAAGATTACCCATTATGAAGCATACCAAGAATATGATTAGCACTTCTGATGAGAAATCCCATGTTAATCCTCTTACATAAACTAATGCCAAAAAAGTTGATAAACTAACCAAGCAGTTCTTTGTCACTTCTGCATATAGCTGTACCAACAAACATTAAACATTTATTTCAATAAGGCGCGAATTTAAAATATTGGTATATGATAGGTTAAAAATTCATTTTTACATATGAGTAAACTCGGCCAATATTAGTTTGTGTTATTTTGTCAATGTTATCTTAAAAGAAATTCGATTTAATAGGAGAAATGGAAAAGAAAACGAAAATGACTAGAAGAAAAGTTAAGGAGAAAAAAGAAAAGAAAAGAGGGATTTTAGTGTTAATAATTATTACTTCCTATGTTCAAACCATACCCCTAAAAAGATTATAAAAAGTTAATAATTTTTTAGAAGTATGCGATTAAACGATTCGAACAAGATCCCGTTTAACTATATTTTTATTTACACATTAGCGACAATGTATAAAATAAGTTTAAGAGATAAAAAATGTCAATTATAATAATGTAGCAAGTATTCTAGAACGTAGGAGGAAGTATACATTTTATTTTTGTATTTATTTTTTAATATTTTTATACAAACTTCGTTCCATTATACTTGCTACATTTGAATGTTTGCGCAATCCAATGTGTTATTTTGATCATTTATATATTGAATAATACACGTGTTAAAATTATAAAAATTAATATTATGAAAGTATGCGAATAGACGATTCAAACAAGATTTTACTTGACTATATTTTTTTATTACACATTAGCCACAATATATAAAATAAGTTTGAACGATAATTAGTGTCGATAACGAAAATGTAGCGAGTATTTCAGAACGGAGGAAGTATAATAAAAAAAGAGTATTGGAAACAAACCTCGCAGAACGCAAGAGAAGCGGATCTTCTCTTCTTCTTGGAAGCAAAATAAATGACTTGAAAAGCTCCACCAGAGTTAATAATAAGAGGCAACACAAGAAAGGAGATAAAGAAGGATGGAATGGTTGTTGCATCTGAGAAGTTTTCCACAACATCTATTAATGGATGTGCAATGGCTGCTGTTATTATTGCACCTGCTACTAGTAGTAATATTGCTTTTATTGTTGTTAGTGTTGTATTCTCTATTTTTTCTCCTTCTTCTTCCCAAAAATCACCCAATAAGAAATGCTCCTTTTCTGCTTCCTGCAATTTTATATGAATTATTATTACTTTTAGGTTATAACATTATATACATAGCATATTTTACAAATGACTTTAAATATTTGGTTTAATTGCCTTTAACAAGATATTCAAAACCGAATTTACGAAAAGTTAAAAGTTCAAATTTCATTCATCTGTTACTTTAAATGCAATATTTAACGTTAAGGGTGTGTTTGGATAGATGGAAATGAAGGGAAAGGAAAAGAAGAGACTTAGAGGGAGGAAGAATCCCTTGTTTGGATAGCAAAATGAGAGGGAAGGGATTTGGAAGGAGGGAATTGGAATGAAAATGTGGATAAATTTTATAACAGTTGTAATCCCTCCAAAAATAAAAAGATTTGAAAGGAAAACACATTCTCCCACCCTTTCTCTTCCATTCCCTCCTAGACAAACAAGACTTAGTTTTCTTCCATTTCTCTTCATTTCCTTTCCCTTCCTTTCCTTCCCCTTCCCTCCCTTTCTTTTCCATCCAAACTTGCTATCTAAACATAGTTAAATGAGGAAAGAGTATGAATTGGAAGTACACATTTAGTCTAACCGACTCTTGTGTCAGCTTATAAGGAGCTGTAATAGAGTTTATGAGATGGATAAATAATCTATAATAGTTGGTTTTAAAGTCAACTACCACAATCATGTAATTATAAATGTTTATTATACTTAAATGAAATCAAAGTAATTTAATTTTCTTATTAATTAAAGTATGATTAAAAAAATATTTAAATAAAATTAAAATAGCTACAAGTAAATTAGTTTTTGAAATCAATTGATACATAACATTTAGTATCATCAAAAATGTCACTCTTTTTTTTTGAGTTAAAAATGTCAATCTTATTATTATTTATTAATTAAGTGAAGTTACATTTTCTAATTTATATTTATTTTATAATCATTATTATTTAGTATAGCTAGGATACATATTTAGATGTTAGTAATACAGACTAGTTTACTTTTTTCAATTCGCAATTCGCGAGACGATTAAGGAACCATGTGACATTGGATAGTATTAATACAAACTACTTTTCCTAAACTTCGTATTATTAAGGTACTAGTATAAACCCCGTGCATTGCACGGAATTTGTAGAATAAATTTTTTTAAAACATAGATTTTAAGTAATTGTACAATTGCATATTATCATTATGAAATTTTAGTTCAATAAATAATATTCAAGAATATATTCAAATGGTTTATAAAATTATAATGGCTCAATAAATAATTAAATAAAAGAAAAATAAAAAATAAAAAAAAAATTTGAATATCATTATTATGTAGTTATAATAGTTTAAAAAGTAATATTAATATAATGTCATTAATTTCAAAATAAAATATAATGTCATTTATCAATAACATTTTTGAAAATTATTTATTTTGAGTAATCGTTTATAAAAATATATTGGCTCACCGACTAACGAAAATAAATGAGTAATACAGTAATCAAAAAATTTGCATATTATTATTATTATGAAATAATAATAATTAAAAAATGTAATAATAATATATAATTGAATTAATATAACAACATAAAAACTCAATCCATTTTGGATGAAATAATATATTGTCATTACAAAAATATTTTCTAATGTTACCGGAAGTTAATTATTTTGACGGTACAATATATTGTATTAAAGGAAAATATTGTAATTCAATTATAATTAAAGTAATCTAATTACTTTGATTGTAATAATGTACTCTCTCCGTTCTTTTTTGTTCTTCCCATTTAGAATATATATTTCATTTTAGGAGAGAGAAATTTGGTTAAGATTTTTAAAACATTTATAGATGATAAAATATATCCATATGAGATCTCCTTAGATTCGTCTTAAATCTTAATATATACTTTTTTATCATATATTTTTTATAATTTTTTATAAGGCGTATTTAGAGATATTTAGGCTCGAAAGTTGCTTTGAAAACTGTGCAAAAAGTAAATGGGAAGAACAAAAAAGAACGGAGGGAGTATGTTGTAATTATTTTTATAAATTTCCTAACAATCTTAAAATTTTTTGTATTCAAATGGAAAATTTTAGATTTTTTTTGATACCTCATAATATTTTCAAAAGAATAGGATACTATTATTGCAATAATTTTAATAATTTCAAATTGTAAAGCATTTAATATATTGAAATTCTATGTATTTTATAATTAAATCACTATTAATTTTGATGCATTAATTGGCAAATGACTATTACATTGCCATTTGTCATTTAACATCAAAATTATAATATTGTATGATTAGATTTTCTAATTTAATTAAGTTTATCATATCAGTATATTGATAACTAACGTTACGAACATTCATTTTAACTTTTAATTGAATTGATTCTTTGATACAAATACGTTAGGATAGTATCAAATTAAATATGGTAAAAACAAAAGATCCAATGAAGAACTCACCTCATCAACTGCATCTATATATTTAATATTGTCAGTAGATTCATGAGGAGCACTGTCACGTTTGAGAAAACCAGAAAGTAGCTTTGTAATTCCATTTTTGAACTCGTCAAAATCTATTTTACCATCACGTCGTTCTGTGTCAAATTCTTGAAGTACTTTATGTACTATATCATCTGTCCCCACACTCATCCCTTCTAAATGCATCCCTATTACGAATGCTTTTAGCTCCCCTTCAGAAAGTGCACCATCCCCATCCTGATCAATTGCTTCGTAAACCCTAACATACGTCCAATCGATAAATAAATTAAAAGCGACCTAAACCGATATATATGTTTAATTTGTTTGTAACGAGCTAACTCATTGGATAAAAAATGATGCAATTACGATATGAATTAAAATTGATTTATCATACATTATAATAAAAATGTTGGAAAATTCCAAGTGTCAATTTTGAAAAGAACTTGTCAGAATTCACTTATTGACTAAAGACTAATGATATGACAATTGATCTTGAACAATATATCTACTATTAATGTATCTTTGACTAATATTTATTAATAGTTAATTTTAATAAATTAAAGAATATAATATATTGCTTAATATATTGTTGAAAATTTTTAAAATTACAAAGTTAATTAATACGTATGACTGTCAAAATTGAGTGTTTTTATTGCATAATATTTCTAGCTTTTTTTAATATCATATATTTATATGTGTCGATGTTAACATAATCGTGCATTGTATAGGATTCTACACTAATTAAGTATAAATATATAACATTGACACGAAATAGTAGTATTAAAAACTAAACTAGTTAACATTTTAATAAAAGTAAAGATAGTTGTATTGGAAACTAACTTTGCTAGAACATCCATGTTAGGGCTACCGTCATGATTGCAAAGTCGCCCAAGAGCATGTTGTTTCAAATGTTTAAGAAATCCTGTCATGACCCGCTTGTGTTTCACATAATCCAGTCGCCTCGCTTGAACCCATGGTTGGAAAATCTGTCGCATTCATGCACTTCAATTAGACGTATTAACACTATATTAGATAATAAAGGAAGAGAAATGACAGTTTTTTCCTCTTATTCCAAATTTAAATAGATTATGAAGTTTTAATACTAAGTAAGATTCAATTACAATTAATCCACATTTTTTGTTTGGTATGATATTAATTAGGTTAACCAATCCCTTTCTGGAGGCTAATGAATACCGTTACTTTGTTACCACCCATTTATATCAAGTAACAGATTCTCATTCTATAATCAAATGAGTAGTTTCGTTATATTTTCATACCAAACATTATATAACTACAATTCATACCCTTACCCTTTTTCCTCTTTATCATTTCCCTTTCCATTACATTTTATATTCTCATACCAAACACTCCCTAAGACTTTAACAAAAATCTTTCATTCAATCCCACTGTTTCATATTGTTATACAAACAAGGAAAATCTATTCCCTCTAAATTTCTTCCTTTTTATTTCCTTTATTTCCTTTCATTCAAACATATCTTAATCTTAAGGAAAATTTTCTTATGTACTCTAACTAATAACAACATTAATTTTAACTTTATTATGAACTAGTTTTATATTGATAAAGTTACTTTTGACACTACTTATCAAGCTACAAAGGAATGCACAGCTTGAGTAATTAGCTCGTGAGTAAGTATATAACATTCTTTTCTCTTTAAAGAATATAAGAATAAGTTTTTGGTTAAAATGGTTTATTGGCATGGTATTGTTGGAAATATAGACCTATTAAAGGTCTTCTCAAAATCTTTTTATAACTACAATCATCGACAAGTATTAGTAATAATAATATAAATAACTTTAGTATTTGAAAAATGTGTTTAGAGTTGTGTTTAGTATGTGTTTGATATGAAAATGTATGGTGTGACATGAACTTGTTGCATTAAGAAAGTTATTTCCCGTCTATCCTAAGTGTAAATAGACGGGACTTCCCCAAGGTTAACACACCCACATTAGCAGTGTACACTCACTACTTAAGGTGTGGAGCAAAAAACCACTTTTGCACAAGTGAATAGAAATAGAGATTAAATTGAGAATTGTGTGTCTCCAAAAGGATGAAACACCCACTATATATAGGTATTTTAACCTTAGTCAAAGAGATTAAATGTATTTTAATATAAAATTAAAACACTCCATGAATGAAAATATAGTTGTTGGAGAAAGCTTTAAATGACCATTTATATAATAGGTATCAGAGCTAAGGGTTTAAACTTGTTAAGAGCAAGATTTGTATTGCAGCCACATTTTAAATCAAAAGAATCTCATGTACGTTTATAATATTAACTACTGTTAATGAGCATAATATATGGAGTATGAGCAACCTAATAAGCATCTGATTGAAGTTTCATGATATAAACTTATGTACATTTTCATATTTGGAGTGAGAAGAATGGTTTTTTCAAAATAAAAAAAATTCCTTATATATGTGTCAAGCATATTATGTGGAGTATGACAAATTCACTTTTTATAAACATAATAATTACCTGATAAAGACAATAGCTAATGAGCATAAGAATAGACATAATGAGGGCAATCAAAACAGCCAAATTTCTTCCTGAGCTTGAATGGAGATGCTTTTGCAATTGAACAATAAAAAGAGGTATTATAGAAAGAGTCATAATCCTAGCAGCATAACTGGTCCATATGTCAGTAGCAACACCAGAATCTGAACAATAAACCAATTAAACAAACAAAAAATAATTAATGTATAATTTAAACGTATGTTGTCAGTTAACATCATTGACTGGTCATAGATCTGCTCGTTACATACCTACTAAATTAAATCCTTTAGTGTCGGTTTCATCACGGGCGCGATAACAATCGAGATCACACTTTCCGATTAGAACACAAGTACCCCATATTAGAGTCAATGTCATGACTGCAGAACCAGCTAGTAATCCCACACCAATTGATAAATGCTCTTGTGCGGTTGCAATACTTCCATTAAGACCAGTTGCTGCATAAGGTCACACAAATTAGAGCAATCACAATCTTCACACCCAAATTCTATTGCTACTCAAACTAAGTGAGTCGACTCTAAAGTTGACCTCACTTAAAATCATCTCGATTAGGTTGTGCTCAATGGGTCAGACCTCTATTTTGAGCCTTTATCCAGCCTGAAGCGTTTTGTAAGGGCAAGGCTGAAAATGGGCCAGGCAAAAAACAAGCTCTACAATAACAAAAATGAAGCGGAGCATAAAAGGGCTCAGTAACAGTTGGAAACGAGCCCTTTTGAATAGTATAATTGATAGATAATTAATTATTACAAATGACATTGCCAATAGGGATTATTAACTTTTCTACAATTTAATAATTATAAATGATATTTTAATTGTTATAAATTAATCAAGGGAAATAATAATTATTTTAAATAAGAAAACGAGCCAGATCAGGCCAGACCGGCCTTTCATAACTCGGCCCATATTAAAGCTATTTTAAGTTAAAGGCCCATATCTAATCTGACCCATATATATTTAAGCCGAACCCAACCCAACCCTCATCTAACCCATTAAACACCCTTAATCTTGATTTCTAGATGGCCTTGCCCTTGACTATATAAGTTTACACTAAATCAAAATCAAATTTTTACTTTTGTAATCTAGTACATCAATTGCTATATTCTATTTATGTTTTTTTTTTCCAATGACTAATTTAAATCATATATTTCTCTAATATTCATTAGTTAGTACAACATCATATCTTTTTGTTGTGAGAAAAACAGAGAAAGTATATTAGATATACTGCAGAATTCTAGTTTTAAATTGTAATTTATATATATAATTCAAAATTTTATTTTAGTTCATTCACTTGTTACCTTGATGAAATCATTTGTGAAAGTTAGTCGGATGAAAGTAGAAGTGTTTATTAGGGTTATTAAGTTGATATCAGGTCAAATGTTTCAGATCGATTTCAAATTAACTTTTGTGTCCACATATGAATATTTTACATAATCGTAAATCCATTTTAAAATAGATGAAAGACGTGTTCGATTATAATAAAATTATAAATGCGAAATCGACCTGTCTAGTTTTGAATCCTCTAATTACAAGTATATGGAGTAGGAAAAAAAGGTTTTAGAATAAATTCGATTCGAGTTCACTCAACATATTTGTGAGGTGGGAGGAGGTTATTTTTATTACATGGCGAGTGAATAAAGCGAATTAAGGGCCCATACTTGGAAAATTGATGGATGAGGAGGCAGAGGAATTTTGTAATCTTGTACAGTTGTACTGGCTTTATATACTCTATAAAGAGAAAATGACTTGTGTTTTTAAGTAAAATTTGCTATTAAATAAATATTTTATGGAAGAAATTAAGGAGAATTAAAATATATATTTGAGATTTTTAAAAAAGTAATTTAATTTTGTTAAAAATAAAATTAATGTATAATTAGAAAGACAATTTCAAATGAAAATTGTTAAGCAACCATCTCAACAAAAAGCTTAAGCTGATGGTTGAGGCCCCAGAAAATGTTATATACTCTAACACGCCCTGTCATACGAGAGCCCTTTGGACTAGAAGTGTGGATGCAACACAGACTCTTCTCATGCTTGGTGCTAAATATTCCACTTGGATGAGGGGTGGTTGAGATTCGAACCCGTGACCTTTTGTCACGTTGGCTTCCGATACGATGTTAAGGAACCAACTCAACCAAAAGCTTAAACTTTTGGTTGAGTTGATTCCTTAACAAAAATGGCTAAATAAGAGGGTAGGAGAAATCATCATTATCATATTCAGTGTTTCCCGTTTATAGACAAACTATGGTTAGGGTTTGGCGAAGAAAGATAGACGGTTAGGGTCTGGGGAAGGAGGATAGACGGTAGGAGAAAACTTAGTATATTTCAAATTTGATTTTGTTTTTTTTTTGTAAAGAATATTCTCAATTCACTAAAAATTATACAATACAAAAACAAGAAACTAAGATGTGATTGAGGAGATATGTTCATTCAGGTATGTGTTCAATCAGGTACTATATTGGATTGTCCGGATGTCTAGTTTTTTTTTTTTTGTTTTATTACTCGTGTTATAGTGAATTTCCAATTTTATAACTCATATTTTCTCACTGAAAATGTTAAATTTTAATTTTTGGAAATTATTTCATGAAGTGGAGAAATAAATACATAGCAATAATCTCAATTGGAGAAAGGAGTATTTATTTTTAGTTAGAGGGTTTTGCACTACATCCGTTCCAGTTGGGAAGAATATGCATATGAATTGAATGAGTAGTGGGGTAGATATAGGTATGAAAAATTCTATCCGCCATCAGTAGTGGCTAGCTAGTTGGTGGGTATGAGGTCTTATTGTCCCTATTCACCCTTTCACCCCATACCCACTTGACACACCTTATACCCGTTCGTCCTATATCTACAAGGTATTACACTAAATTGATTTTTTGTAACTTGGTTAAAAATTATTGACCAAATTAAAGATATTATTTTAATTATTACATTGCAATATGTTTTATTTAAAATTTAGGTACACAATTAAATTTATAAAAGTTACAATTTTATGAAAACTTCCAACAAAATGTGAGACCGTTGACCATAATTAGTATTAAAATTTACGAGTATGGGAAGGACATATCGTCCGTACTTAATTCACAAATTACCATCCCTATATTCAGGTTACTTTCATATATGTTTCAATAATTCAGAAATCAATTCAATTTTAATTAACCCACTTGCACACGAAATTAGAAATCTAGACTAGACCAAAGTGTGAAATGATACTAATATTAGACCGTGACAATTCTTTATATAATCTCGCCGAGGCACACAAAAAGGCTCATTTGTGTGGACACAGGTCATTCATGGGCTCAGATCCCCAAACCCACGAGTCAAGAGCGTTGATTTGCACATACACTTGGTGAGGTTCATTGCTTTCCAAAAGCATATTAAAAGATTAGCTCACACAGTATATGTGTAAGTCAACAACCCACTATTTTTTTGATTTAAAATTATAACATATCCTAGGACTTCAACCATCAGCTTATGATCTTATCTCACATGTGAAGTATTTCCAACACTCCCCCTCACATGTGAGCCACATCATAGCAGGAACCACCTTCGGCTCTGATACCATGTTAAGAAACCATCTCAACCAAAAGCTTAAGCTGATGGTTGAAGTCCCGAGATATGTTATATACTCCAACAGAAATCTTGTTTCACATATAACGTATTTCCAACAACTAACATTACAAATACATGGAAGATGGTAAAAAAGAAAAAATTACCGAGAATGATGATGCCTTCAGGAAGAGAAGCAATGACAGGAAGGAGAGAACCACCAATAACACCAGGACCCAAAATTTCCAATAAAAGCTCACAACCATTTGACAAATAAGTAGCACCTGAAAACATCATATATCCATATACCACTATCAAGAATGAATTACCCAAGGCTGTACTTGTACATGGTAAGAACCCATATGTCTCCTTACAACTTTCTTCTTCCTCCACTTCATTATTATTTCCTTGGACCGTGCTGGAAATCAGCAGAATCAACACACAAAACATCAACACATACCTAATGAAGTTTTTCATGGCGGATGTTAATTATAATTTTGTTGTGTTGTTTTTGTTATTGGTATAAATATGTGTGGGGAGTGGAGAATCAATGGCTTAAGTATGTGTGGTGGTCATACTTCTTATATATATAGCCTCACTATTACCATTCCTCACGTTTTACGCATATGCTTATTACTTGTTTTTGTTTTTTTTAATTTACAAGGATTAGTACAACATTTTTTTTTGAATAATTCCTTATAATAATACTCTCTCTGTTTCATTTAATTTGTAGAATTTTCTATTTTGGTCTGTCCTACTTAATTTGTATCAAATCTATTTTTGGATTATGGTCCACCACTTTCTTTTAATCTAATCCATATACTCTAACACTTCTTTAATTTCAGCTACACAATTCATTCGCTCTCTTCATTTATTATCATTATTTACCTTTTTCTAAATAAATAATGACTTTTTCTTTGCTTTAAATTATATAGGACGGAGGAAGTATATACTGGCTTTTAATTAACCATGAATAATACTAACTTAGGAGAGTGTTTTCCTAGAATGTCCCTAACATGTTAAAAATTAAACTATAAGAGAAAATAAGACAAAAAATCTAGTAATTTAGCTAATAAATTAAAGTTAGTATTATTCTACACAAAATAAAACACCCTTAAATTGGTGTTATTTCATAATTAATCAAAAGTTGGTATTATTGTAGGAAAATTGTTTAAAAAATTGTATTGTTCAAGGATAGAGGTTTCAAATAATTCAATAATTATTTGGATTTTACATTTACTCTATGTCTCCATTCATTAATTGAGTTGTCCTGTAATAATGTATGCAACTGTTGAAAGATTGATAAATTTTAAAGAAAAAAACAAATAAGTACTAGTGATGGAAATAATAGGTTGATGATATTTAAATTAAATAGTGAAGATTTATTTGGAAAATGGTTGCTATTTTGACTGAATGGAATTATTGGCTAATTTGTTGGTCGTTAAGCCTGTTGTTTTGATCCAACCGTTATCGATATATTTGATGAAATTAGATGTTGTTGTTTTGTATGGAGGAAAAATGTTACAACTAGTAGCTTTCAGTTTTCATTTATACTTTCATAAGCTAGACTTAGTAGTTATTTATAAAACATTTCTTTGGATTTTTGGCCAATTCTAATGTTAACTAAAAAGTTTATTTATTAAACACTTATAAAACAAATTTGTAATTAGTAAGATTCAAAGAAATTGAAGTATAAATCATTTTCAAAATAGAAACTTCAAAAAATTAATTGCAAATTATTTATCGCTAACCTGATTGAAGGAGTTTTTTATGTAGAATATTTATCGCAAGGTTAATATAAGGTTTGTACTCCTCTTAGAGTCCTCTAAAATAGTACTCCCTCCTATTCACAAAAAATTGGACATTTGAGTTGAGCACGGTGTTTAAGAGTGGAATGGTGGGGTATTTTAATTGATTAAATTAACCGTAAAGGTAGTAATTGGGTATTGGGAGTAGTAAAAGTGATGCAGTTGGATATTTTAATTGATTAAATTAATTGTAAAGGTGAAAGTAAAAATAAATATGGGACATTTTGTGTGAATTGACCAAAAATAGAAATGTCCCCTTTTGTGTGAATAGGAGGGAGTAGCATTTACCCTAAATATGTGAGAGCTGTTTTAATCATTATGATCATCATCATCATACCCAGTGTATCCCATAGAAAAACCATAACGGCCCGTTTGGTTAGTGCTATTAATTGATTGTAATGGGAATGATTTATAGTATAAAATTTCATCAAATGTTCTATATCATTCCTAATGAAACATTGCCCACAAAAAAGTTCTTTTGTTTACAAATGTTTATTATCAGCTAATACCACCCCTCTCAATGGTAATGCATTGGATTAAATTTTATGAAAAAAATGAAATGACTGAAGTTGAACAACATGAACATAAAACGATTGAAGTTGAAGTTTATTACCACCTACCAAACGAGACGAAAGAGTTTTGTAATTAAATAATGTTATATTTAAAGTAGTATTTTGCATCCATCTATAATTCTTACCTAAGGAAGTTTTGTTGTTTTGTGGACTAACCTTAATCCCAGTGAAATGCGAAATGACTAGCCCAAATCAGGATTAATGTGGGGTATCATTAAAAAGTCAAAGACCCTTATAGCAATATAAGATGTCATATATTTGGTAAAATAATATATATGAAAGTGATATTATTATTATGTGCTAATATTCTGTTACTTCAATATGAAATTTTAATACTAAAAAATGTTATCGTTTAAATCATACTTGATATCTTTATCTATTTCAGATCATTGATAACAAGACTGCCAGGCTGTTTACATTTATGATTTAGACATGGGATATTATTTATTCATTTATTTTGGTAGGTAGATAATTATTTTTGCAATTCAATTTTGATTTTGGAAATTATTGTTACAATCTTACAAGTTACCTGTGTAAATTCAAAAAAATAACTTTAAGTAAAGTGCAAGTTTGTTAATTACACAAAATAAATAATAGGCTGAAATTCATCATCATCATCATCATCATCATACCCAGTGTCCCGCACATAGATACTCTATGGTCAGGGTCCGGGGAAGGAAGGTCGACGGCGTCTCATACCCAGAAGGAGAAGGCGGTCATAAGAGTCCTTCGGCTATATAGTAGTCTTCAAGGATAGGACCTGCAAAAATCTGAAACCTGCATCTTACACCCACGTTATAAATTTATAAACGATACAGGTAAAAGAGGCAGTGAATAGCGATGACGAAAGACACAAAACAGTAATAACAAACACGTCTAGTAATCTAGGACGTGATTAAGGCGCCGCCATGTGGCTCTATCCCTGGTCAGGTCCTTAGAGAGGTGTAGTTCGAGCAGGTCGCCGTTAATCTGCTCCTCCCACGTCCTCTTAGGTCTTCCCCGGCTTCTCTTGCCCTCCACTATGAGGTGTTCAACCTTTCTCACTGGAGCGTCATGGGTACTTCTCTGCACATCCCCAAACCATCTGAGCCTGTTCTCCCGCATCTTTGTAGAGAGAGGTGCAACCCCTAACTTCTCCCTAAACTCCTGATTTCTAATCCTGTCCATCCTTGTCTTATCACACATCCATCGCAGCATGCGCATCTCTGTTACATCCATTCTTTGCTCGAAAGCCTTCTTTACAGGCCAGCACTCTGTTCCGTACAACAAAGCCGGCCTAATCGCAACGCGGTAGAATTTCCCTTTTAGTCTACTAGGAAATCTTTTATCACAAAGCACCCCAGTCGCTGCTCTCCACTTGAGCCAACCTGTTTGTATACGGTCAGTAACGTCACCCTCAATCTCCCCATTGTTCTGAATTACTGAACCCAGATATTTGAACTTGGACGCGCATGCAACAGCTTCTCCCCTGATGGACACCTCTGGCTCCCCTATCGATTCTGTCCCACTAAAGTTACATCGCATGTATTCAGTCTTCGAGCGACTTATGCGCATACCCTTACCCTCCAAGGCTTCCCTCCATTCTTCCAATTTACTATTAGCCTCCTCATTAGTGTCGGCGGCCAAGACTATATCATCAGCGAAAAGCATACACCATGGTACAGTTTCCCAGATGGATTTTGAGATTTCATCCATAATCAGCGCAAAGAGGAAAGGACTAAGTGCTGATCCCTGATGTAGGCCCACTCTAATACTGAAAGACTCTGTTAGCCCCACTGGTGTCTAAATGTTGGTCGAAACACCATCATACATGTCAAATAATAGGCTTAAATTGATCATTTCTTTTACTCTCAGACAATCTTAACTATCTAAAATTTTCAAACCTGTTAAATATCTGCTATTTTATGATGTCATGTATGGGTCATCATTATCAGATTAATGCATTCTGCTTATATAAAGCTATGATCAGGATTTTGAGAAGGAACAACACATACACATAAAGAAGAACAAGGTCAAAGTGTCTCTCAACTCAAGAAAGATCCTTAAAATATCATCAGAAAAAAGATTCCTTAAACAAAAAGGACTAATTAAAGCTGAATCCCTAGGCTCGCATCTAACCACTCAATGCAAGTTTGGCCCTTAAACATAAAATTAGAATAAACAATCATATCATATAATATAATAAAATAAAATAAAAATATCATAGGTTATTATCTTCATATCATGCCCACAAGAATACAAAGTAAAAATCATTCTCAAATACTATTAAGAATATGAGAAATTTCCACAAGTACGGTCTATTTGGTTATTGGTATTAAATAGTGGTAATGAGATTTATTTTAAGTGTAAATATTTATGATATATAACATGTCATGGCAAGTTGGCAACCAACGTTTAATAATAAATCTTTGTACACAATTTTCTATTACAACACAATACGACATTTCAAAATGGTAGCGCA
This sequence comes from Amaranthus palmeri, assembly GCA_019776075.1. Classification (NCBI taxonomy): domain Eukaryota; kingdom Viridiplantae; phylum Streptophyta; class Magnoliopsida; order Caryophyllales; family Amaranthaceae; genus Amaranthus; species Amaranthus palmeri. The sequence goes on from JAAKBH010000141.1 coordinate 32,154, forward strand.
TTGAAATTAATGTTGGGGAGAAAAAATGAGATTGTTGAAGGAGAATTAAGTATAACATTAAATTTCTCAATACATATCCCTACCAAAATTACAATAATTTTTTATTACAATTCATACCATTTAGTACTGATTGTCAAACAGATTGTAAATGTTTTAGATAATTATTTTAATTTTTCAAGAGAAATCTAAAGTAAAATTATAACATATACTTATGTTTTTAAAACAAAGATAATATTAAATTACATTAAAAAAAACAAAGAAAGTTATTTCTTATATAGCCTTTAGGAATTCACCTAATTTTTTAGATATTTAATTATATTCACTTATAATCGCTAAATTTAAAAAGACAATTTTCTGAATAAATAAATTCAGGGCAAAACCCCTACGAGTATAATATAATACTCCATAAGGTCATAAATCAAAATAAAATCTCTTGTCTAATTCAAAAAGTCTTCCCCAATAAAATATTGTATGTAGTTTGTACTTCACATATAAAATGCAATCACAAGTTTTGGATCCATATTCGATATTAGTCACTAGAAAATCAATCATTCACACTTGTTTATTATTTGCATGAAGCGTATTACCCGGCCTCATCGAACTGATGATTACCATGTCCCATGGGTCATACAACTTTTTTCCGTGCAATTTAGTCTCATTCGTGCGTATTTGATAAAAAATTTTTTGATAAGTGAGTTTTTAGTAAATGAGCTCCCTTGAAAAAAATAAATATCTTGCTCATATAGATAGTCTATCATTCATTTTTTAAGTTCAACTCAAAGTATCACATAAAGGGGTAAGATGACAAGTTTAACTAAATATGCCCACCGGGTAAAATACCCACTACTAATAGATATCTAGAAGTGGTGGATCTAACTCACCGATAACAAGTACTACTTCCATTTTTGTTACTAATGTCTCATTTGCTATATGCGCTATATTTAATGCACTTATTGAATCTTAATACTCCCTCCGTCCCACTGAATTTGCATTATTTTCCATTTTGGTCCGTCCCACTTAATTTGCATCAATTTAATTTATGGGCAATAGCTCATTACTTTTTTTAATCTCATCCATACATTTTAAATCTATTTTTATTTCATTCACATAATTCATTCTCTCTCTTTAATAATTACCATTTTTTTAAAATGAGAAAATTATAAAAAACCACCTTATCTTTACACTCTTTTTTAAAAAACTACCTTATATAAAAAATTTTGCAAAAAACTACCTTATGTAATACAATCTTTGCAAAAGACTACCTACTACTCAATTTCGTTAGTTGACCGGCATAATTAATTGGAATTTTTTGGTGTTCTATTCCCGTTACTCAACATTTCAATGAAGGAGAAGGTGAGTTTCTAATTGCACACGTGACAGGCATGTGGAAGTCAACCGTTAATTATGCCGGTCAACTAACGAAATTGAGTAGTAGGTTGTCTTTTGCAAAGATTGTATTACATAAGGTAGTTTTTTGTCAAAAATTTTATATAAGGTAGTTTTTTAAAAAAGAGTGTATAGATAAGGTGGTTTTTTATAATTTTCTCTTTTAAAATTTACTCACTTTCTCTTTAAATCAAAGAGGACAGATGGGTATCTTACATTGTGCATAATTACAAATTATGGAAAATGAATATAAATAATCCTTGTATTGAAATGAGTCAAAACAAATCCCACTTGACTATATAAAACTTATAGATTAATTATAAAATACAAATTAGAAATAAAAAATGAATACTGTACAAAAAGCAAATGGGGATTGATAAATAATAATTAATAGTTTATCCATGGATCAAATTAATATTAAACGAAAGTAAACCAATCAAAGAAAACCAACAAGGCAGCATCAACGATATGGGTGAACAATTTATGTTTATTAGTTGGAATTTGTCAGTAGCTAATAAATACTAGTAGTTGACTAAGGATTAAACTAGTAAAATTAGGGAGTAATAGTAAACTCGTAGTCTTTTTTTATATCGATAAAAAAACAGATCAATAATCATCGAACAGCTAATAACTAAAATAAACTTGCTCTTCATATGATAATATAATAATGTACTTAATTTATAAACATAAATTACTTAAATTTATAAAATTATAAATGATCTTGAATTTTGGGTTTTGCTTACCAGGATTATAAGAAATTATTTGACTTACTATCTAAATTTATATAATTATACAACAACATATGAACTTTAAAAATTAAATTTTGTAAATAAATTTTCTATAGTTGCACTATGAAAGTCAATGTTATAGCAACAATATTATTAATAATGTTCCAAGTCTTAATTTCAACAATATCAAATATATATATATATATATACACACACACACACACACACACACACACACACACACACACACACACACACACACACACAACACAACACACATATATATATATATAATATATATTATATATATATATACATATATATATATACATATATATATTATATATACATATATATATATATACATATATATATATATACATATATATATATATACATATATATATATATATATATATATATATATATATATATATATTATATATATATACACATATATACATATATATACACACATATATATATATACACACACACACACACACACACACACACACACACACACACATATATATATATATATAAGGAATATATAATGTAAATACAAATTACAATCGGAAATTTGTATTATCATGGCGTCAATGACCCTGTGCAAGCTGTGCCCTAAGACATTAGGGGGCCTCATATTATGGATAAGACAATTGATAAAAGACATTAACTGTTTTGGGGTTTTGGAATAATTTGTGTTATTGATTCAGCCATGACTATAACACTGTTTATATATACACATGTACTCCAAGAACTTCCTAAAATACTAGGATCAAAGTTGTTAAAATCGTGATTCTACTTAGAATCGTTTTAAGAAGTAAAATCAAATCGGTAGAATCGAATCGTAGAATCTTACGATTTTTACAAATAAACTTAAAAATATTAAAAATATCTAGTTTCTTATCATTATTATCCAATTCAAAAGTTTAAATTTATGAATTAAAGATTTTTTGATTTTATGTTTAAGAATAATGAAAACTTCTCAATAATTAGTTTAAATCTTCATACCGGTTATGAAATTTGTTTTTTAAATGTTTTCATGATGGAAAAATCGAAATTTATGTGTATATGTGAAAGATATTAGTAAATTAAGGAACATAAGAAAAAATTAAAATAATTCATACTATATTAGTTACTGTTCTGTGTCTTTTGTCATCGCTATTCACTGCCTCTTCTACCTGTATTGTTTATACTTTTCAAATGATCCCTATGCTTGGCTAATGTGGGTGTAAGATGCAGGTTTCAGATATTTGCAGGTCCTATCCTTGAGGACTATTTTAGAGCCGAAGGACTCTTATGACCGCCCTCTCCTTCTGGGTATGAGACGCCGTTAACCTTCCTTCCCCGGACCCTGACCATAGAGTATCTATGTGCGGGAACACTGGGTATGATGATGATGATGATAAGATTGTTAAATCGTAGAATCGTAGAATCGTGTTATGATTCTAACTCTAAAAATTTTATTCCAACTAAAATCGTAAGATTCTACAACTTTAAGATTGAACATGCGATTTAAATCGCTCGCTTGTTTTTGGATCATAAAATCGTAAAATCGTATATTAGAATCGCGATTTTAACAACCTTGAATAGGATGATAAAATATTTTGTTACTCTAATTACAGCCTATGATTGCGGAAATTATTCCCAAGAATATTGTGATTATTCTGGAAATATTGTAATGATATTCTAACACTCCCCCTCAAGTTGGGTTGTGGGATCACCAACACCTAACTTGCACAAGACTTCTTCAAATGACTGAGCTGCTAATGCCTTTGTGAGGATGTCTGCTAACTGATCTTCTGAACGAACATGAGGAAGTTTGATAATCTCTGCATCTATCTTCTCCTTTATAAAATGCCTATCAATTTCCACATGTTTAGTGCGATCATGTTGTACTGGATTCTCCGATATATCAATTGCAACTTTATTGTCGCAGTATAACTCGCAACTCTTGTTAGGGTTAAAACCGAGCTCTGTCAAAAGTTTTCTGAGCCATAGGACCTCCGTTATCCCCTTCGCAACTCCTCTAAACTCTGCTTCTGCACTGGATAAGGCAACAACCTTTTGTTTCTTCCTTCTCCAAGTCACCAGGTTTCCTCCTATTAGGGTGAAGTATCCCGAGGTTGATTTTCTATCGTCTCTGTCTCCTGCCTAGTCAGCATCAATGTAAGCAAGAAGATCAAGGTGACCATTTTTTGTGTATAGTACCCCTCTCCCTGGAGTCCCTTTCAAATATCTCAAAATTCTGATAACGTCTTCCATATGCTGAATCTGTGGTCGATGCATGAACCGACTGACTACTCCAACCGCGTAAGCAATGTCTGGTCTCGTGTGTGCTAGATATATCAACTTACCCACCAACCTGTGATATTGTTCGCGGTTTGTGGGTTCTCCATCCTTAAGAATCTGAAACCCATGATTTACCACCATTGGAGTGTCGATAGGTTTATAGTCCAACATACATGCTCCTGCTAAAAGATCTAAGATGTACTTCCTTTGAGAAATGAAGATCCCTCTGTTGGATCTTAGGACCTCAATCCCTAAGAAGTATTTGAGTCTGCCTAGATCTTTCATCTCGAATTGCTGGAACAATTTCTCCTTCAAGGCCTGGATTTCATTTCTGTCGTTTCCCGTAATGATCATGCCGTCGACATAAATTATGAGACATGTTATCTTCGTCTCATTTTTCTTCAAAAACAAGGTGTGGTCGGAGTTACTTTGTCTGTATCCAAATCTCCTCATAGCGGATGTGAATCTTCCAAACCATGCCCTAGGAGACTGCTTTTGCCCATACAAAGCTTTCCTTAACCTGCATCCTTCGTTTCTGGAAAAACCTGCAGAAAAAACAGGGGGGAGCCTACATGTAGGGGGAGCCTACATGTACTTCTTCTTTCAGATCTCCATAAAGGAACGCATTGTTAACGTGAAACTGATGAAGAGGCCAATCCAAATTTGCTGCTATAGAGAAAAGGACTCTTATTGTATCAAGTCTAGCAATTGGGGAACAAGTCTCTGGGTAGTCAACACCATAGGTCTGGGTGTACCCTTTTGCCACAAGACGAGCTTTGTATCTTTCAATGGAACCATCTGCCTTTTATTTTATTGTGAAGACCCATTTGCACTAGGGGTGTTCATTACCGGGTACCTTTTTTTGCGGCCCGTGTCTCAGCCCATTTATTGCGGGTACCCGGTTAGCGGGTACCCAGATAAAACGGGTCGAGACACCGGGTACCCGGTTATTATTTTTGATTTTTTGTCTGATTTAATTATAATTTTTAAGATCGAAAGCCGGACAGATTTTAGGCTATATTTAGACAGAATTTTTCTAATTCGTATTGATCAAAGCTTGAATTTTAGATTTTAAAATTATTATTCTAATTTTCAAAACTCACAAGCAATATCTAAAATATTTTAAGCACCCAAATTATTCTAATTTGAAAGTAAACAAGCATCATCACTATCATCAAGGGGAGGCAGAAATGATAATTACAACTTTATCTTTTCTTTTATTTTTATTAATTTTTTAGGCAGAATTTTGTAATAATTATTTTATCTTTTCTTTTATTTTATTAATGAAAAAGGATCCGTAATTTGAAATGTCATGCAGTCGAATAAAAGCTCAGAATGGGCAAATTATTTGGATTCTCAGCTTTATTTCAAATTTGGGTGCTTAAAATATTTTAGATGATTTTTTTTTATCAAATTTAATCAATACGAATGGATGATTGCTTTGAAAGTAAACCATAAAAAAAATTAAGTATATATAAAATGAGTTAATTAACCGGGTAATTAGCGGGTACCCGGATCAATTTATATCGGCCCATGACCCGACCCGTAATTTTCAAATTTTTTTACTTTTTGACCCGCCATTTATGAGGCGGGTCAGCGGGTCTGGTAGTTTTGAACACCCCTAATTTGCACCCAACAATTTTTTTCTTTTCTGGTAGCTTACATTTTTCCCATGTGCCATTCTTTTGTAGCGCATTGATTTCTTCCTCCATAGCTTTCCTCCAATGTTCATGTTTCAGGGCTTCCTCCACACTATTTGGTAACCTGCTTCCGTATAGAGCAGCATTAAATTCTAGGGCACTTTGTGACAGGTTCTCTATACTAGGAATCTCAACTGGATATCTCGACCTCTTTGCTTCATATTCTGGATCATATCTTTTCGGGGTAATACCACGTGTTGCTCTCGGTGGAAGAACATATTCCCGACCTTCTGCCTGTTTTCCCTCTGCCTCCACAGTCTCAGTTATCGGAACATCAACAACATTATTATCAATAGATTCATGCACATTATTTAGAGAACTCACCTGATGCTCAAACAGTATTGGCTGTGTTATGGATTGCACAACTGAAGAAGGCAGTTCTGTGGCTCCGCCTACTTGCTAATTTGGGTCAAGTTCCGACAACCATGGACTTGTTAACCATCTAAGATCGTCGTCACTTTGCTTCTCCCCTGACATCGAAGATGGTGGTAGTAAAAGTCGGTTTCGAGAAATTCACAATCCATGGTTGTGTACATCCTTTTCTGTATGGGGTTATAACATCATAACCTTTTTATTTCTCCCATATCCCACAAAAATACACTTAAGTGTGCGAGGCTCCAGTTTGGTTCGAACCCATTTAGGACTGTGCACATACACAAGACACCCAAAAATGCGGGGAGGTAGAGAATGTGAGGATGGTATTCCAAAGGTGTTTTGTAGTCTAGAGGTTTAGTGGGAAGTCTATTGGTAAGGTAATTAGCTGTAGCTATGGCTTCGGGCCAGAAGGTGGTAGGGACATGAGAATTAAGCATAATAGCACGAGTAATTTCAAGAAGGGTTCTGTTTTTTCCGTTTGGCTACACCATTTTATTGAGGTGTGTCCGGACATGTGGTTTGATGAATAAGGTCGTTACTGATAAGGAACTGTTGTAACTCAAAATTCACATATTCTCTACCATTGTCTGTCCTTAATATACGGGGTTTGGTCTGAAACTGGGTACAAATCATATTATAGAAATCCACAAAAACTCCAGAAACCTCATATTTATGCTTCAAAAAATAAATCCAACTCATTCGGGTACAATCATCATTAAACACAACATAATAAGAATAATCATGCAATCAGTTACAAGTGAAGGACCCCACACATTAGAATGAATAAGCATAAAAGGTACACTAGTTTTATTCAAACTAGTAGAGTACGAATGTTTCCGACTTTTTGCAAGAATACAAGTTTCACATTTAAAGTCTAAATTCAACCCAGCTAAATTAGGAAAAAGTTTCTCTAGATACCCTACAGATGGATGTCCAAGCCTTCGGTGCCAAGTCCATAGTTGCTTTTCCTTTGACCCGTGAGCAAGGGCCAAGAACTGCTTTGCCTTTGTGATCCGCCTCTTCCAAGTAGTACAACCCTCCATGTTCAGTACCACGCCCAATAACTGCTCCTTTCTGAACATCCTGCACAATACACCCCTCAGATTTCATAAGCACCGTGCTGTTAAGATCCTTCGTGAGTTGACTAACAGACAGAAGTTTATGTGAGAGTTCGGGAACCAATAAGCAATTATCCATTTGCAGATTATTTTTAAAAGAAATAGTTCCAGCACCCTTGACCATTATTCCTTCCCCATTCGTAGTTTGGATGATATTTTTTTCGGTTTAGCATACGCAACAAAATCTTTTGGGTCATGGGACATAGTGTCTGTGGCTCCGCAATCGAATATCCAACCATTACTACTAACAGATAAAGCAAGAGTATTAAGACAAGATGCATTAAAAAGAGAGTTTGATTTATGTGGCTTGTGGAGTGCCACGTCGCCCCTATCCCTTTAAAAAGGGACGTCCCTTCCTACATTTGAAGGGCACGCCTTTTCATATCCTTCAAACCCTATCTCTCTCTTGGAGAGAGAGTGGGTCTTTGTTCCTATTTTACCTTCAACATTCATGGATGCTCCCAATTTTTGTTCATTTGATACAACATCTAAACTTGAGACCACCGCTGCTCTTCCAGTCTTTGGTTGATCAGAAAATTTGTCGGCCATCTTTGTCCCTTTCTTCTTTGTGTCCAGCCACCAGTCCGGATATCCCACAAGTTTGAAGCACTCATTTTTTGTGTGCCTCATCCACCACAGTGCGTGCGGTAAGGCTTTTCCGATTTCCCTTTGATGGCATATACTCCCCCTGAGCTCGATGAATCTGACTCTGATGAGGGTTCCTTTTTCATGACTCCTCTCCTTATGATTTCACGCCTCATACTAGCGTACGCCTCCTCCGCTGTGGGTAACGGGTTTTGGAGGAGTAGATCGCGTCTGTCCTTGTCAAAACTGTCATTGATGCCCGCTAAAAACTGATATAATCGATTTTGTTGAATTAATCGATTATAAATGATTATATCTTCTGGATCTTTCATGGGATTAGGTTGCCTTCGGTCAATTTCTTTCCACAGCGTTAATAATTTGCTGTAGAATTTTTCGATTGAGTCTCCTCCTTGTTCAATTTTGTTTGTTTTCACGGTGAGGTCAAAAATTTGTAGACCGTCACTCCCGCTGCTGTATAGGATTTCAATACCCTTCCAAAGGGTTTTTGCTATTGGAAAATCAAGGAATTGATTCACCAAGTCCGGATCTATGCTCTCGATTATCCAAGAGATGACAATCGAATCTTGCCTGGCCCATTGGTTGTACTCTGGGTCGTTTGGTGACGGTGGTTTGGCAGTGATGTGATTAAGCCGACCACGGCCATTAATAGCCCATTGCATCAGCCTGGACCATTTGGTGTAGTTTTGATTTGTTAGCTTTTCGAAAACTGAGAAAGAGGGGGTGTTAGCCACGGTTTCAATGGGTGGTTTATTGGTGTTTAACTGTGAAAACAGTTGCAATAGATGTGCCATGGTAAGCGGCTGATCTGGTGTGATAAGGGTCTTGGAGTCGTCCTTCATTGTTTCTATTTAGGTAAGGCTGTATTTTCTGGTAGGTGACGATGCCGCTTCGAACGTTTTCGCCTCAGAAATGTTCCGGCTCTGATACCATGATAAAAGACATAAACTGTTTTGGGGTTTTGAATAATTTGTGTTATTGATTCAGCCATGACTATACACTATTTATTTATACACATGTACTCTAAAAACTTCCTAAAATACTAGGATAATAAAATATTTTGTTACTCTAATTACAGCCTATGATTGCGGAAATTATTCCCAAGAATATTGTGATTATTCTGGAAATATTGTAATGATATTCTAACAATATTCAACAGTATTGTAAGGTGGCTTAGTTGGTGTATTGCAAAATCTTGTCATGGGTTCGAATGCTAGGAGCTTAATTTTTGTTGCATGCTTCATTGTTTTAGATTTAAGAAATATATATCTGTAAAGTTCCATGAGGCCATGACTTTATTAATGCATACTTACTTGAAATTTTGCTATCAAACTACCAATATTTTTACATTCTCATTGTTTAATACTTCCACTAGTAAATGGGTTTGCTATCAATACATGTAGTTTTGGAATTCTTTTTTTTTTGTTGATATTAAACCAATAATAAGCTGAATATTGATTATTTAATTTGTTTTATTTTCATCTTTGACATTTTATTCATATGAGTGTCATTTTTTATTAAATAGAATGATTAAAGCATAAATTAAGGAGCTTTTTAAGGGTCTCTAACTTAAATATTTATATTTTATGTTTTAAAATTATGTTATAGCACACTAGTGTAAAAAAACTCATTTGCTGCGGTTTTTTTGTGGGTATTGGTTGCGGTTTTGTCTCGCAGCCCTTGGAGTAGCAGCAAATGAGAAAACGTTATTGGCTGCGGACATAAAAACCGCAGCCCTTAAGTCACTTTACAAAATAAAAAAAAAAAAGCAATGGCTGCGGACGTTTAGAACAAACCGCAGCCCTTAAGTCCTTTACAAAATAAAAAAAAATCCAGATCTTGAAATCTGGAAATCAAAAAAACGCAACCAACGATTCCCTGTTCTTGAGTTTCTAAAACGAAATAAAAAACGAAATTTACATCTTCTACATCAACGAATGAAAACGAAATTTACCCAGATCTAAAAAACTGGAAATCTAAAAACGAAATAAAATAGAAAAAAAACGAAAAAACCAACGAAATTTACATCAACGAAATAAAAAACTGGAAATCAAGGACTCCAAAATCTACAAAATCAACGAAGAACGAAATAAACACGAAATTTACAAAATCTACAAAATCTACAAAATTTACAAAATCTACAAAATCGACGAAGAACGAAATAAAAAACTGGAAAACCAATGAAATTTACATCAACGAATTTTTCTTAGGGTGCCTTTGAAGAAGATCTTGAATCTTTGAATCTTCGAAATCTCGCTCAGATCTTCGAAATCTTTGAATCTTCGAATGAATTTATGAGAAGAGAGAAGAAGGGTTTGAATCTTTGAAGAAGATGAAGGGTTTTGAATTATGAGAGAAGAAGGAAGAAGGGTTTTCTTAGGGTTTTGAAATCTCAGATCTTCGAAGATGAAGGGTTATTGAAGGTTTTGAAATGTCTTTGAATGTATTTTAGAGAGAGAGGGTTTTCTTAGGGTTTTGAAATGTCTTTGAATGTATTTTAGAAAGAGAGGCGCCATTTGCTAGGTTATTTATGAAAACGGCGCATACATACAAAACGACCCATAATTTGCTAGGGTTATGAAATTAGGTCTTTTGGGCTGCGGACCAACTAAAAAACCGCAGCCCTTTTGATTTTTATTTATTTTTTTTTTTTATGTTTTGAACTATTGGCTGCGGACATCCTAACAAACCGCAGCCCTTTTGATTTTTTTTTTTTTAAATTTTGTCTATTGGCTGCGTACACCTTTAAACCGCAGCCAATTAGCCGCAGCCAATAGCTTTTTTTCCACTAGTGGCAGTATACTTTATCATTGTTATTAAGTTTTGATAATATTTAGACTTTTGTGATCGGTTTTAAAAAACTCTAACCAATATTAAATCTAAATGTTTGAGTCTAAAAATGTCAATGGCGTCCTTTTTTGGATGAGGGGTTGACATGTTGTCATCTTGAAAATATTGGGTACGTAATTGATGATAATCACCTAGATGAAAAAAAAATTGATACAAATTGTAAAACGATATTTGTATCAATAATTTCAGAACATCCTATAGAATTGGATAGTCAAAATTGTTAAAATTTATGTCTTTTATTTGTGAGGGTCCTTTTTTAAATTTTGCACTAGGGCCCAAAAATGAACGAGACGGCCCTGTATATTATCCCTTTGTTGATGACAAAAAGAAATTACAATAACAATGCTAATATAAACTTGAAGATTAGTTTGTAACGACAACCGTTACCCGGAAGTTGATACTTGTTGTATGCGTGTGATCACTTTCCTTTTGTGATATTTCCCCCACAAAGGTACTTGGGTTGATGAAATGAAAATTCACAACGAGATACAAACAGCACAATATACCCTTAGTACTTAGGGTATATCACTTAACGACTATGTGTTTAGAAATATAAGAAATGGAAGACTTAGACAAGAGTTAATTACTCTCTTGACAAAGCACAAGCAAATGAGAGAAAGGAGTAGAAGTTGTAGAAACACTTAGAGACAATGAACTGTAACAAGAGGGGGGTGAATTGTTACTTGCGCACTTTGAGTATTTTTAGCCCTTTTTATTGCGGAATTATGAATAACAAAAATACTCAATACAATATGAAGAAAACTATAAAGGAACACCAAGATTTAACGTGGGAAAAAGAACCACGACCCACTAGGGATTTCTCTTCTCTATTACTTTATGTAAATCACTCATCTCTTACATAAAATAACTTCAACTCCTCTACTCTTTTTCTCCACTTGGTAACTCCTTACCGTTTCTCTTCTACTCACGGTAAACTCTACCGTTTCTCTAATCCTCTCACGGTAACCTCTTACCGTTTCTCTATACTCTACCCTTTAGACTTACCCAAGTCTAAATAACAAAACTCTCAAATAAACCCTTTACAAGATTTATTTAAAGTGTGGATGAATCATATCAAGAAAAGCACAAGGAATAAATCTTGAAATTAATAAGCCATTAAAATCAATCAAGATTTCCTCTCTATATTTTGTAAACCTCATGAAAAATATATGGGCACAATATTTTCGGAAAAATATTTTCTCTCAAAATGATCTCTCACTTGTGCCGGTTAAATAAAAATCCTTTATATAGATTTTAAATCTAAACTACCCATAATCCCATGATCCGAAATAATGGGAGTTGTGGGTTTAATTTCTGTGTGAAGTGGTAGGAAAGCTTGGTAGTTACTCCAAGTTTTCTTGTCCTTTTAGCTAAAAATAGCTAAGACAATTTAAGAAATCTTATTTTAAAATCCTAATTTTAAGGAATATTTTTAGGAGTTAGTTAAATTAATTTCTTAATTTATTTCCCTTGTGCAACCTAGACTAATTCATCCGTACAACAAAACTAAATAAGAAAAATAAAACTTAAAAATTATTTTCCTAATTATTTTGTTGACTACTCCTCTGACCGCTGACTCTGGGAACACTGCACTAACTCCGATGGACCAATTTTCGAATTCTGACTTGATCTTGGAACAGTTATTTAGCAATCCCATTTCAACGTTTAATGGTCCATCGACGACCCTTATAAAGATCGGATATTTGACCTAACAAAATAATCTCAAAGACACATTATGTTTGTTTTTTAAAGTTTACGTTATCATCAAAACTAAATGGGCCAACAAATTCCCCCTTTTTGATGATGACAAACTTTATAAACAAACTTAATAAAATAGAGTAAAACAAATATAATGAACATGCTTGAGATTAACACACATTCAAATAAATCTAGTAAATTAAATCGTTACAAATAATTTACTAAACTCTCATGTATTACTCTAATAAATAAATTTTAAAACTTTTTCAAAATCATGTGGTTAAACATGACTTAAGTTTTCAAAATTTAAAACAAGACAAACTATAAATTAAGAAAATTAACTAAGAAACGTAAAAACATAAAATAAGATGCACAACAATTTAAATAACTCAAACTATCATGAGTTTTTAGAATTAAAGATAAACGAAGTGATATTCGACAAATCATATCAAACAACAATTAATCCAATTTAATCAAATTATCCATAAGTATTCATGATGATCAACATTTCATTAGACAAATAATCCATTTCATACGAAGCATAAGAATATCAAAACATAGTAAGTCAACAAATTACTACTCTTCCATTAAGTATATAGAACAAGTTAAAGTTTTAAGAATCATGCAATCATGCTAAACTTCTTAAAGACTTAGAACAAATGAAAGTAATTTAAAAAATAATCTAAGGCATTAAAATAATCTAAGGTCTTAAGACAAAACAGAGAATCAATAATCATAAACAGAGAATCAATAATCATTTTAGAACTTATAACGTTTAGAACTTAAGACAAAGAATCAATTATCAAGATTAAGCAAAAAACGTAAGCATTCACAAGCATTCATTTAAGTTTGTTTACTACTCTTCCCCCTTTTGGCATCAATCAAAAAGTAGGGGTGTGAATCAATCCACAACTCTAAGGCAAGCATTAGACAAATTAAGATAGTAAGCAGCAAACTAAGAAAATAAATGCCAAAACATAAACCAAGAAAGCACGCATATAAACATCATAGACCATGGGAATGGATAATAAAGGATGATATATAAAAGATAAAAGGTCGTGGGTTAGATAGTAGCATAAGGAAAATATAAATTGTTTTTGTACCCCAGCTTGGTACATAAAAAGAAAAGAAAGTATTGTTTAAGAAATTACATATAAATGGGCCAACCAAACATCAAATTTTTAAATGAAATATAGAAGCAGAGGCAGGATCAGGCATCAGGCTCTTCATCAACAAACTCAGTTTGCACCTCCACAGTGTCAAGCTTCGCACCAAGACGTGTTTCCATGTCGATGAGTTGCTCAGCAATGGTAGATAAAGAGGCACGAACTTCACTCTGAAATGCAATGAGTTGAGACTGCAAGGAATCAAATTTGCCTAGAATGAGATCAATTGGAGTTGGAGGAAAAGGTGAGTCATCCCTATCAAAACCAGTAGGTGTAGGTGAAGTGGGAATTGGTGATGGTGGTGATGATGGAATGTCAACTGGTGTGGGTGAGGCTGGTTTTGGTGATGGTGGGGTTGGAGAAGTAATGTCATCATGTTGGCTCGAGGAACTTTTGGAAGCCAACCTCTTGCTCTTTCGTGGTGTGAGCACAGCAGGTTTCTTGATATTCTTAAGAGGCACATGAAGGTCCTCATCTTCTTCCTGTTCCTTTTCTCCCTCTCCCTCAATCTGTTCCCCCTCACTCACAGCATCCTCCTGTTCCCTATCAGTTTCTACCTCAGTAGTGGCAGTGGGAACATCCTCCTGATCTTCTTTTTCTTCTTCCTTTACTTCCTCCTCCTCTTCTTTTTCTACTTTCTCCTCCTCTTCTTCATCAGAACTTACTTCAACCTCCTCAACGGCATGCTCTAGAATCCCCTTTTCATTCAATTGGAGGTGCAAATTGGTAAGGCACCTCTCACTGATCTTATTATTAGCACTCATGGGAAATTCTAGCCCATCCGTTGGGACTCCAAACTTCTTAAAAATACAAGTTAATAAACCACCATAACCAACCATAAGTCCTTTTTCTATGCATTCGGACAAATGTGATACCATTAATGAAGGAAAATTAATTTTAATGTGATTAGCCATGCAATAAATCAGTGTTGCATCTCGTAAATTTACTTCACTCCGCTTAGAATTGCGGGATAAATAAACCTACGGGCAATGTTGTAAAGAAGCTTGTGTAGTGGAGACAGAGACATATGACTAAACCTCCTTTTGTTTTCTTGACCAAGAAATTTTAAAACAGTCTTTTCTGTGATACCCGAAAAACAATCTTTGACCCAACATAATAAGTGTCAAACCCTACCACAGGAACTCCGAACCATTCCCCCAACATTAAACTATTAAATTCAATTTTAATATCTTTAATGACGCTAGAACAAACCCCATTGTCGATTGTGAAATTTTGGATGAACTCTCTCATGAGATGTGGATAAATAGGATTACAAGCAAAATTACTCATTAATTCTTCCCACCCTTGATTACTCAAAATAGCGTGTAATTGAGGAAAGGGAGTAGAATCATACCAATACTTGTCCAAACCAAATCCTACGGACATCTCCTTTGCAACCTCCTCTGCACAATCAGGATCCACGACCTTGGCCTTTTTAGCCGGTTTTGAAGATGAGCTTCCTTTGGTGGAAAAAGCCCTTTTTGTGCCAACATGCATGGGATTTGAGGATGATTTGGGTTGTGATGAGGGAGTTGATGATTGTGGGTTGTCGAATGTAGGGTGAATGACTTGTAGAGGTTCCGGTTGTATGAACTTGGGCATCTTTTCTTTGGTGTTCTTGGTAGAAGAAGTCTTGGGAGTTTTCATGGTGAAGATGAGTTGATTTGAGGAAGGTTAGGGATTTGAAGAAAAAAGGGGGTTGACGGTTTTTGAAATGATAAAGGAGAAGTTGTACTTTGGTAATTATGGTGAGTGAAAGATGTGACGTTAAGAGTGGGTTATATAAAGTGTGAAGGGACGGTTATGAAATGAGTGTACAACTTCTTGAATTAGTTTTAGCGTATGAACCGAGTGAGGTAACGAAAAGTTTAAGTGTAAGTTCGTTGAATTTGTCGATTAAGATAACTACTTTCCGAAACACCTCGATGATCCGTCTTCCATTTTAAAAAAATAATGTTGGTTCACCGAAATAATAAAAAAAAATAAAATGCTGGAATTTGTGGAAAATAAAATATTTTTGTGATTTTTCGAAAAATAATTTATAATATGTAGGTAATAATTTAAAATAATAATATATAATATAAAATAAGTTATGCTACTTGGTCTAATCAGTTCAAACATGCAAGCAATCAAGATTAAGTTTAAGACATAAATTTAAATAGAAGCATACCCAAATCTCGCAATGATTGACTTAATCAATCTTGGTTGTTGTGGTTGATTGAACCCTTCCGATTTTTCAAGACGTTTGAGGAGAAATACTAGCATTGAACTTTAGTGAAGCTTGATCATACCTAGCTCCAACCTCATCTTTTCAAATTGTTCTTTTGGAAGCGGTTTGGTCATAATATCTGCAACTTGATCACTAGTATTGACATGTTTAACAATAATATTTTTATGCTCTACGTCATCCTTAAGAAAATGGTGTCTAATATGAATATGTTTAACTCTAGAATGATGCACTGGATCTTTAGAAATGCAAATAGCACTAGTATTATCACAATAGATAGGAACACATTCAAGTTTAATACCAAAGTCTCTTAGCTGTTGTTTAATCCAAAGCATTTGGGAACAGCAGGCTGCTGCTGCTACGTATTCAGCTTCTGCAGTGGATAAAGCTACTGTGTTCTATTTCTTGGAACTCCATGATACCAAACAAGATCCAAGAAACTGTACCATTCTTGAAGTACTTTTTCTCTTCACAAGATCACCTGCATAATCTGCATCACTATACCCTTTCAAGTCATAGACATCACTTTTCGGATAAAATAGGGATAAGTCATCTGTTCCCTTTAAATATCTTAGAATTCTTTTAACTGCCGTATGATGTGATTCTTTAGGATTTGATTGAAATCTAGCACACAAACCAACACTAAAGGATATATCGGGTCTACTAGCTGTTAAGTATAGTAGAGATCCTATCATGCCTCTATACATTGTTTGGTCAACATTAATACCGTTAGCGTCTTCGTCTAACCTAATGTTAGTGGCCATGGGTGTATGGTTTGTCTTAGTATTATCTAGTCCATATTTCTTTAGAAGTTCTTTTATATATTTTTGTTGATGAATAAAGATACCGTTAGCAGTTTGTTTAATTTGCAAACCAAGGAAGAAATTTAATTCTCCCATCATGCTCATTTCAAATTCATTACTCATTAGGTCAGCAAATTCCTTACATAACGATTCGTTAGTAGCACCAAAAATAATA
Organism: Amaranthus palmeri; assembly: GCA_019776075.1. Taxonomy (NCBI): domain Eukaryota; kingdom Viridiplantae; phylum Streptophyta; class Magnoliopsida; order Caryophyllales; family Amaranthaceae; genus Amaranthus; species Amaranthus palmeri. Next base: position 49,281 of record JAAKBH010000141.1, read on the forward strand.
TCATCAACATATATTTGAACAACTAAAATATTCGAACCTTTATTCTTAAAGAATAAGGTTTTATCAATTTTACCACGTATGAACTTGTTATCAATCAAAAACTTAGATAATCTCTCGTACCATTGTCTAGGTGCTTGTTTTAGCCCATAAAGAGCTTTGTCAAGCTTGTAGACGTGATCCGGAGAAATTGGGTTTTCAAAGCCAGGTGGTTGTTCCACAAACACTTCTTCTTCTAGAAACCCATTTAAGAATGCACATTTTACGTTCATTTGATATAATTTAAAATTCATGAAAGCAGCAAATGAAATAAGAATTCTAATAGCTTCTAATCTAGCTACGGGAGCAAAAGTTTCAGTATAGTCAATACCTTCTTGTTGATTGTAATCTTTTACCACTAACCTTGCTTTGTTTCTTACGATTGTTCCATGTTCATCTAGCTTGTTCCTGAATACCCATTTCAGTCCAGTAATCTTCTTGTTCTTCGGTTTAGGTTCCAAGTGCCATACTTTGTTTCTTTCAAACTCATTCAATTCATCTTGCATTGCTACCACCCAATCCGAATCTTGCAAAGCTTCTTCATGATTCTTGGGTTCCATTGTTGAAAGCATGGTTGTTAAAATCGCGATTCTGATCTACGATTCTACGATTTTACGATCCAAAAACAAGCCAGCGATTTGAATCGCAGGTAGAATCTTAAAGTTGTAGAATCTTACGATTCTAGTTGGAATAAAATTTTTAGAGGTAGAATCATAACACGATTCTACGATTCTACGATTCTACGATCTAACGTTCCGATTCTACTAATTTAATATGGTTTATTTTTAATTTTCTTATGTACCATCTTTTACTAATCTCTTTCACATATACACATAAATTTCAAATTTTCCATCATTAAAATTTTTAAATAACAAATTTCTTAATCGGTATGAAGATTTTAAACTAATTATTAAAAAGTTTTCATTATGTTCTTAAAAATAAAGTCAAAGAAACTTTAATTCATTTATTTAAACTTTTATATTTGACAATAATGATAAGAAACTAGATATTTTATATATATTTAAGTTTATTTGTAGAATCGTACGATTCTACGATTCGATTCTACCGATTCGATTCTACCTCTCAAAACGATTCTAAGTAGAATCGCGATTTTAACAACTTTGGTTGAAAGAAAAGCAAAGTGTGCACAAAAGTTTTTCATTTGTGACCTCGTTTGTATTCCTTTGTTCATGTCGCTTATGATCAAGTCAAGTGGATGTGATTTTTGCTGTTTCCATGGTCTTGGAACAAAGTCTCTGGTGGAGACAGACGTGGAAGTAGGCTCACTGAGTTGATTCTGATTTGGTTCACCATCATTTCTTTCTTCTTGATTTTCTCTTGGGATATCTGGATTAGGAACTGCAGGCTGTTCCTGTTCTGCCTGTGGCTCCTGTTCTTGATTTGGTTCAGCATTCTGAACCTGTTGTTGTTCTTCTTGATCTTGCTCCTTTTGTATAAGTTCTTCATCGTCTAAATCAGCAAGACCTATTTTAAAATCACCTGTTTCTTGTTCACTTGTCATAAAGTTAGTTTCATCAAATATTATGTGAACAGATTCCTCAACACACATGGTTTTCTTATTATAAACTCTATATGCTTTACTATGAGATGAATAGCCAAGAAATACCGCTTCATCACTTCTTTCATCGAATTTACCTATATTTCTTTTTCCATTGACATGCACAAAACATCGACATCCAAAGACTCGAAAATATGAAATATTAGGTTTAATTCCTTTAAATAATTCGTAGGGGGTTTTAGAAGTGATTGGTCTAATTAAAACACGATTTAATATATAGCATGCAGTATTAACGGCTTCGGCCCAAAAATTTCTAGGTAAACCACTAGCAATCAACATAGTTCTAGCCATTTCCTCTAAAGTTCTATTCTTACGTTCAACCACACCATTTTGTTGTGGTGTTCTAGGTGCGGAGAAATTGTGACTTAAACCATGCTCATTACAATAATCCATAAACTTGGAATTTTCAAATTTTTTACCATGATCCGATCTTATGTGGACTAGATTTCTGAATTTTAGTAGCGAATGCAACAAATTCATCAAAGGCTTCATCTTTGCTAGATAAAAATAAAGTCCATGTAAATCTACTGTAATCATCAACTATAACAAAAACATAACGCTTACCGCTGCGACTTTGTATTCTCATTGGTCCACAAAGATCCATATGAATTAATTCAAGTGGTCTTGAGGTGGTCACGACATTTTTAGGTTTGAAGGATGACCTTGCATGTTTTCCTTTAGCACAAGGAGCTTCGGTTTCGGTTTCGCTTTCGGATTCTCCCCAAGCAGCTATCATGGCTTTGCGTAAATCGGCTTTGTTGAAGTTTCCTTTTGTAGGTTGTCTTCCTGTTTCTCTTGCTTTCCCTTTACCATTTTCATTTTTCCATAGGGGGCAATCCTTGATTAAATGCTCGGTACTTCCACATTTGTAGCATTCATATGTTTTGGTATTTGAAGTTCCTCTTTCTTTGTTGTTTCTTTGATTTTTATACTTGTTGTTCCTGAAGAACTTCCTGAACCTACGTTCCAGCAAGGCTGCCTCTTCCTCGTCAGTTTCTGATTCTTCTTGATCGTTTGCTGTCAGAGCCAAACCCTTGTTCCTGGAACTGTCAGCTGTTCCCAAATGCAATTCATGAGTTATAAGGGATCCAGCCAACTCTTCCAGATTAAACTTTGTGAAATCTTTAGATTCTTGAATGGCTGTGACCTTTGCTCTCCAACGATCATCTTGAGGTAGGCTTCTTAGGATTTTTCGCACTTGTTCATCTGAGGGAATTAGCCTTCCAAGTGAGACAAGCTCATTCGTGATATTCGTGAATCTTGTAAACATTTCTTGAATGCTTTCTTTAGGTTCCATCACAAATCTTTCGTATTTGGACATGAGCAAATCAATCTTGGAACGCTTAACTTCACTCGTTCCTTCGTGGGTAACCTCCAGCAGATCCCAAATTTGTTTGGCGGTTCTGCATCCCATAATGCGATTATGTTCATTTGGACCAAGCCCACAATGAAGCAATTTAATAGCAAGAGCGTTCATTTCCATCTTTTGAAAATCTTCTTTCTCATATTCTGTGATTGGTTTGGGAACAGTCTCGTTATTGGAGTTGGTAGTTGTTACCTCAAAATCTCCAATTTCGATAACTCTCAAAACTTGATAATTTTCGGCTTTAATGAAGATCTCCATCCTGTTTTTCCAATATGTATAGAATTTGCCATCGAACATTGGTGGTCTCTGAGTAGAGTACCCTTCTTCCATGCGCTCGTTCATTTTCTGCATCTCTAATACACCAAGATACGACTCTCAGGGTTTCCTGATCAAATGAGGAACAGGGCTCTGATACCAATTGTAGGAAAACTTAGAGACAATGAACTGTAACAAGAGGGGGGGTGAATTGTTACTTGCGCACTTTGAGTATTTTTAGCCCTTTTTATTGCGGAATTTGAATAACGAAAATACTCAAGACAATATAAAAGAAAACTATAAAGGAACACCAAGATTTAACGTGGGAAAAAGAACCACGACCCACTAGGGATTTCTCTTCTCTATTACTTTATGTAAATCACTCCTTTCTTACATAAAATAATTTCTACTCCTCTCTACTCTTTTTCTTCTCTCGGTAACTCCTTACCGTTTCTCTTCTACTCACGGTAAACTCTTACCGTTTCTCTACTCTTCTCACGGTAACCTCTTACCGTTTCTCTATACTCTACCCTTTAGACTTACCCAAGTCTAAATAACAAAAACTCTCAAATAAACCCGTACAAGATTTATCTAAAGTGTGGATGAATCATATCAAGAATAGCACAAGGAATAAATCTTGAAATTAATTAGCCATTAAAATCAATCAAGATTTCCTCTCTTTATTTTGTAAACTCACGAAAAATATTTGGGCGCAATATTTTCGGAAAAATATTTTCTCTCAAAATGATCTCTCACTTGTGCCGGTTAAATAAAAATCCTTTATATAGATTTTTAGATCTAAACTACCCATAATCCCATGATCCGAAATAATGGGAGTTGTGGGTTTAATTTCCGCGTGAAGTGGTAGGAAAGCTTGGTAGTTACTCCAAGTTTTCTTGTCCTTTTAGCTAAAAATAGCTAAGACAATTTAAGAAATCTTATTTTAAAATCCTAATTTTAAGGAATATTTTTAGGAGTTAGTTAAATTAATTTCTTAATTATTTTCCTTGTGCATCCTAGACTAATTCATCCGTACAACAAAACTAAATAAGAAAAATAAAACTTAAAAATTATTTTCCTAATTATTTTGTTGACTGCTCCTCTGACCGCTGACTCTGGGAACACTGCACTGTCTCCGATTGACCAAGTTTCGAACTCTGACTTGATCTTGGAACAGTTATTTAGCAATCCCATTTCAACGTTTAATGGTCCATCGACAATCCTTATAAAGATCGGATATTTGACCTAACAAAATAATCTCAAAGACAAGTTATGTTTGTTTAATAAAGTTTACGTTATCATCAAAACTAAATGGGCCAACAATTATTATTATTATTATTATTATTATTATTATTATTATTATTATTATTATTATTATTATTATTATTATTATTATTATTATTATTTATTTTTGGCAAATATAGATTTTATTATTTACCAAATCAAAAAATGATACAACTGAAGGATGCAAACCAAGTGAGAAAAAGGATCAGTATGGAATAAGGGCTCACCTTCGAGGAAGGGAATCCCAAGCGCACTCTTCATGCGCATCACAAGGAGCCCAACAACACAAAAACAGACAAACAAGCCTAAACAGAGTCAGAAAATATTGCTGCTTAGAACATGTACTAATCAGTCAATTAACTAAAGATATATACAAAGGTACTATCGTGTACAGTCATTGGATGAAGACTAAGAAGCCTAGCCTGGCCAGCACATCAGCTTGAAGTTAGAGACTGAGCTGTGATGGCAATCTCACAAAACCATCCCAAGTAGCTTCATTCCTACCTCGCCAAATGAAATAAATAGTAGAGGAAAAAATAGCACACAAAGTATTTCGTTGTAAAGTATTACCTTTGAGCTTCCAAAAGTACATGCTACAAAAAAGCTTAAAACGAACTCCTCACCAACTCTTGGTCTCCTGCAAGCACTGCTGACTGAAGGTACACTCAAAGAAAAGATGAGTATTGGATTCAGACCGAATGCCGCAAAGGGGACAAAGCTCATTATCAAGCACAACAATTTAGAACAATTTATCTTTCGTTTTAAGCTTTTGAAGAGCAGCCATCCAAAAAATACAACGAGTCTTTGGAATTGAGATCCTAATCCAAACAATGTTGACCCTGTCGACCTTAATATGAGAGTTTATACAAAACATGTATGTAGCATGTATTGAATAATGATACTTACAAATCCAAGGTAACAGTTGTTCTTTCACAACACAAATTTTCATCAATGTCCAACTAGCTGTGATAGGTGCATTGAACATCTCCCATCGACTTCCCTTAGTGTAAACACCATGAACCCATTTAACTACAAGGACTCGCTCGAATGAGAAATTTTTAGAGTATATAACATATCCTGGGGCCTCAACCATCAGCTTAAGCTTTTGGTTGAGTTGGTTCCTTGACATGGTATCAGAAGCCAGGGTGACAAGAGGTCACAGGTTCGAATCTCAATCACCCTTCATTTAAAGTGGAAAATTTAGCGCCATGTATGAGGAGGGCATGTACTGCATCCACACTTCTAGCCCAAAGGGCTCTCGCGTGAAGGGGCGTGTTAGAGTATATAACATATCATGGGGCCTCAACCATCAGCTTAAGCTTTTGGTTGACTTGGTTCCTTGACAGAAATATGCCAAACTATCTTACCCATAACTGCAGCATGCCAATTTGAAGGTTCCTAATTCCCAAATCACCAGCTTTTTTCAGTTTACAAACAACATCCCAATTAATGTGGCCAAGCTTATGTGAGTCATGAGTACTAAACCATAAAAAGGAGCAGTAGATAGAATTGATAATACGAATAACACGACGAGGAAGGATAAACATCTGACACCAATACAACGAGATTTCCATTAACACTGAATTAATAAGCTGAAGAAGAGCAGCATAAGAAAAATGCTTAGCAGACCAAGCTCTAATCCTCCATGTTATTTTATCGCAATCTGCTCACGGCGGTTCAACCATGTTGAGGCATTTGGAAGACCAAGAAACCCTGAGATACTTGAAAGGAAGGGAACCATAAGTAAACTGAGGCAAATCCCTGAGCTCCTCTTTAATATAACTAGGAACTATTGCTGTATCCTGTATAGATAGCTGACTTTGCTAAGTTAGCTTGCAACCCAGAAGCTTGGGAAAAAAACTATAAGCAATCCTCTTATAATTTATCAAAAACATATGTCCAATTATGAAAAATGTAAAATATAAATGCATTAATAATTTTAAAATACTAAGAAATTCTCACTATTCCATACTCTCAAGTTTCTTATGCACTGCATCTTAATCAATTCATTAAATTTAAAATCTTAAATCCTCTTGTAATACATCAAAAACATATGTGCAATTATGAAAAAGTAAAAAGTAAAAAAATAGTAAAATAAAGTTTGTGAGCAACGCTTCCCTCTCCCTTCTCAATAAACAACTGCGATTCCTGGTTCCCCACCCTAATGGGCGCACCCGCCGTGGATAGGGGTCGTGGTAGGCCGAGGAAAGAGGCGACAAAGCTTGTTGTACCACTTGAGATCACCGATGAACAGTCCCCTTCAAGCAATAAGCAAAATGTCACAATTAAGGAAGAAGCTAGCACTAACCCTAATTCGACTGAATTGGGGATTCAATCTCAGTCACACCATTAATGAGATTGAATTGGGTTTCCATCGTGCAATGACCACCAGCTCACGACCGGTCTCAGCCTGCTTCACCAGCTCCTAAGATGAGTAGTCCATAGAGAACAGAACGTTAGGGTCCTTCGAACTAAACAAAGTTGAACCTGCACCCTCATGGACCACCGTCTCACGGTGTAGCTCTCCCTGCTGAATGTAAACTAGTTAGGAACAAAGCTTGTGAAATGAGTGGTATCCTCTCTGATAAGAAACCATTCATAGTTAAGCCTTGGAAAGTCAAGATATCCTTGGAAAATGAAGAACTATCTACCATCCCAATATGGGTACACTAACCTTCCTTTCCGATGGAATATTAGGGTGAAAGATGCATAAGGAAGATTTGTGGGCTACTAAGGAATGTTCTTAAAGTAGACAAGGCAACAAAGAACAAGGATACACTGATGTATGCTAGAGCCATAGTGGAAATGGATATAAGGAAAGGCCAACCGGATGAGGTGTTCTTTACAAATGAATACTATGAACTGGTTAAACAAGAAATACAATATGACCGGGAAACCCCTTTGGTGCCACCAATGTCAACAACTGGGTCACCAACTTAGAGCTTGCAAGCCAAAGAAAACCATGAACCCAACTTAAAAGAAACCACCAAAGAAAGAATGAGTGAAGAAAGGAAGCCATAAAGATCACACCAAAGCTCAAACCAGCCACAATGACAATGGTGAGATGCTAGAACCCATTGCAATACATCCTCGAGAAGGAAATAGCCAAAGAGAGAGTCATTGCACCACGACCCATGAACCCACAGGTGAGCCATATGAGACACTATAACAGGGGATGGTGGATTGGAAAGGGCAACACAATGATAAGAGTTGTTGATAATGCTATAGAAAACCATGAATAACATCCTCACCTAGAATGTTAGAGGATTAAATAAGGCCAATAAACAAGCTGAAGTGGCCCATTTTATCGCTAACCATAATATAAGCCTATTTAGCCTCCTTGAAACGAATGTAAAGTGGCAAATAATTGGTGCCCTTTATAAAAGAATTTGTCCGTCTTGGTGTATCACGCATAACCTAGCTCACCACAAGGGAGGTAGAATTATAGTAGCCTAGAGAGCCGAGTAAATGAAAGCAGATAAACAGTATGTTAGCATCCAAATCACATCCACTTGTTTATTACCCCTACTATAGGTGAGGCTAAAATTTTTCAGGGTAATCATTACCCCAACAGAGGGCAGGGTACTATTTTTGAGAGGAAACAGTTCCAGTGAAATTATTTCACCTTAGCTTAGGCATATAAATTAAGAAAATTTACTTTTAAAAATCTTACCTTTAGATGGATATCTTTTTAAAATCTCACCTTTTAACTTTTTTTTTTTGAAAAATCCCACCTTTCACATGGATTTGCTTCTAAAGGAAAAAATGACCTTCAACATGTTTAACAGGTTAAGATCTATTTTTTTCCAAATTAACAAAACTAAGAAAAAAAAAAACCATTCTACCTCCCCACCCGCACTTACCCCCTCTCAACTATATATTACCCATTTTCTATGGATTATCTCTACTATTGATTATTTCAAAATAATCGAACATTTGTATATTTTTTGCTCATAGCATCCCTTGTCCCTTTTTAAACGACTATTATAGGTACTTACCATCAAATAGAAATAGGGATAAACCAACGAAGAAGCATAAGAAGGAAAAAAAATTAGTGTAATGGCTAGTAGATACCTACAATAATCGGTTAAAATATGGTAAAGAGTGTTGTCAGCAAAAAAAATATACAAAGATTGAATTATTTAGAAATAGGGAAAATTACTTTTAAAACTCCCAACTATTCGTGGTTTAAATATAAAACTCCCAACTATTGATTATTATTCAAAACTCCCAACTTTAGGCCCATTCTAAATTTAAAGCACCGACGCAATTTTATAACATGTTTAACCGGTTATCATTTTGTTAAAATGAGAGGGTACGTGAAGGGTCGTGTAAGGTCAAAGGGGTGAGGAGATTGATAGATACAATTGAGTCCCACTACTTCTCAACTAAAACCAATTTATCCGGTTATAAGTCATCTTGGACTTTAAATATAAAATGGGCCTAAAGTTGGGAGTTTTAAATAATAATCAATTGTTGGGAGTTTTATATTTAAACTGCGAATAACTGGGAGTTTTAAATGTACTTTTCCCTTAGAAATAATCAATAAGTAGATATTATTCACAACTAAGTAATAGATAGAATTATTTAGGCAATTTTTCAAATAATTATCTCATAAATTACTTTACCACTCATTTTTTATTTCACAGTCAATCAATTAACATATTTCTAAGCGGGTGTTCATTGTCAAAGGTTTAAATTTTGATGTTTCCATTTATTATACCATCTTTATTGTAACGTTCACTTATAAATGCCACCCTTTTCATTATATATTACTACCTCCGTTAATTGTTTTGTGCAACCGCAGTACAAGTTGCGGTTGCCAATGCAATTTTTGTTAAAGCAAAATTAGTGATTGTGGGGTATTGTAATTAAAGATAAGATAGGAGAGAGAAAGTTGGTGACCAAAATTAAGGAGGACCACTTTCCCTCCAAAATTTCGGTCCCCATTTCACCAAAAGCAACTTTTTCAATTAAAAAGTCAAAAAGGGAGGCAAATGTTGAAATTTACCCAAATTTTGCCTCCCATTTTCCTACAGAAGCTATAAAAGCTTCAACCATCACCATTGTTTCATAATTACATATTGTTTGTTCCCAAAAAATTACAACCAAACATACACCATTGTTTACCAAAAATTTACATCATAAATTAGCAAAAAATTAAGTTAATCATCCATAGCCCAGCACAGTCACCTTCTTGCTTCACAAATGGCAGCTTCTAACCCAAAAACAAACAGCTGCCATACCCTTTGAAGCTTCCAAAATCTGAAGAAACAAAGACAAAGATAGAACATGGAGGATGCTTATGAAGAATATTGTTTGGATGTTGACCAACTGATAGAACAGGAAGCACTTGTTCAACTTTACAGTGATGACTATGAAGATTATTATGAATCAGAAAATGAAAATATGCAACAAGAACAAGATATGGACATGGAGGAGCAAGCAATTGGAGCAACAACAAAAAGTAGAAAGCATCTAACTTTGCAAAAAAAAAGGCAGATTGTTGATGCACTTCTTTTGATAATGGAAAATGGTAAGTTACCTAGGGGAGTCATGAAAAAAATAGCAACTCACTTTAGTGTACACAAGTCAACAATCACAAGAGTATTTGCTGACATAAAAAACCAGATGACAATGGGAAACACAATTGATGTTAGGTCTAAGAAGTTTGGCAGAACTGGTCCTAAGCCAAGGGAATTTTCAGATGCATTCCTTCAATCAGTCCCACTTTATCTTAGACAGACTGAGAGAAGTTATGCTGCTGCCCTAAAAATTTCACATGTTACTCTACACAAGCTCAAGAAAAAGGGAAGAATAAGAACACATACATGCAGCAGCAAACCATCACTAACATCAGACCACAAGATTGCTAGAATGAAATGGGTTTTGTCACATATTAATCCAAGCACTGCAAATGAGGACCCCACTTTTGTTTCAATGAACCAAATTATACACATAGATGAGAAATGGTTCTATCTCAGTCCTGACAATAGAAGATTTTATCTTCTGCCAGGTGAAGAAGACCCATACATGGCACAACAATCAAAAAGGTTCAAGTTAAAGGTAATGTTTATGGCTGTAATTGGGAAGCCATTGTATGACATACATGGGGAACTCATTCATGATGGCAAGTATGGAATCTTCCCATTTATTGTGAAAGAAGTGGCAAAGAAATCAAGTAAAAACAGAGCAGCAGGCACATTGGTCACAAAAGCACTTCAGAATGTTAATAGAGATGTTATTAGGGATATGCTACTCACTAAAGTCATTCCAGCTATTCAAGCTAAATGGCCACAATCCCTCCCCAAAAATTGTTTCATACAATGGGACAATGCAAAGCCTCATCAAATCCCCCATGATGAAGAGTTCAAGGCAGCAAGTAGAGCAAATGGGTTCAATATTGAACTTGTATTCCAACCAGCACAGTCAACGGATCTAAATGTGTTGGATCTAGGCTTATTTAGGTCAATGCAATCATTGCAATATCAATCATTCCCTAAGAACTTGGATGAGCTTATTGCTAAGGTTATTGACTGCTATAACACATTCAACCCTCAAGTTAACAAGTACATTTGGGTCACATTACAAGAATGCATGGTAGAAATTTTGAAGGCAAAAGGTGGTAACAATTACAAAATACCTCATATGAACAAGAAAATGCTTGAAAATTTGGGTATTTTACCAGGTGAAGTGACAGTGGGGAAGGAAATTGTGGAGGACTCTGTGGAATACCTAAACAGTATGTTCAGACCAACACCACAACTTCAAGGAAGCCAAAATGCAGCAGAAGACACAGAGGTAGATGCAGATTAGGGGAAGCACAACAAGAAACATTGACTGCCACATTTAACCACTTACTTAGATGCTTTTTTTGTGTATTGTTTTTTGAAGCTAACAGTTTACATGCATACATTAGTGGTTAGGTGTCTTTTGTGTATTATAATGAAGCAACATGTAAGGCAGTCAAAGGTTTTTTATTAATGAAAAATTAATCCATCAGTAGAGTCTTGTTTATGAATATATACACTACATAGTAGAGTTACCTCACCAAAAAAATTTGGGAGCAAAACTCTACATAGTAGAGGTACCTCACCAAAAAAATTGGGAGCTAATCTCTACCATGGAGTGAAATTCACTGGAGTCCCTTCATCATTTGGATTAAAGAAAAGCACTAAAATTTGCAGAAAACAGCAATGGGGGACTCCACACATGAAACCAGCAAACATAAACCAGCAATGGGGGACTCCACACATGAAACCAGCACACATGAAACCAGCAAACATAAACCAGCAAACATAAACCAGCAAACCCTAAACCAGCAAACATAAACCAGCAAACATAACAGCAAACATAAACCAGCAACAACATCAACAAATTAGGGTTAGGGTTAGGATGCGTTACGTAAGTTAGTTGGAGGGTTGAACACTAGGGTTCATCCGCCTCACTTTGTCATCAAGCACAGCAGAAGAAGGGACACCATCAGTTGAAGAACAACCCACTTTCTCATCCTCATCATCTGAGGACAGATCTATCCATTCCTTATCAGGAATGCGACGGATCCTCCTCAGGGCTATCCTCGCAGCCTTCCTACTTGCCCTTATTTTGGGTGGAGGCCTAGCCCTCTTAGATGTGGGTAGATCTGCAACATCAACATCTTTTTTACCAACTTCCTCCAGTACAACAACTTCAGCCTTATCCTTTGTCGCCTCCTCATCCATGTTTTTCAGAACTTCACCCAAAGCATCAAGGGTTTGTTTACTACAGTAATTTAGAGCCCCATCAAATGCATAGAACTCACGAGGAAAAGAATCGCCCTCGTCAATGTCTTTAATCAGGGATTTAATAAAAATTTCCTCACCCTTGTCGTTTGTTTCTAGAAAAGCACGAAGAAGTGGATCCATGTTTATCATTGTTCACAGGGACTCCGGTTTCAGAGAAGGATGAAGTTGAATGAAGAAGAAGGGACGATTTCAGAGAAAGAGAGGAGAGAGAAGGATGAAGTTGAAGGAAGAAGAAGGGACGATTTCAGAGAAACAGAGGAGAGAGAAGGATGAAGTTGAAGGAAGAAGAAGGGACGAAGAAGAGAGAGAAGGATGAAGAAGAACAGATGATGATGATATAAAGTGAGTTGTTGGATGAAATTTAATTTGAGTTGGTTGGGAAGTTGAAGAGTGGGGTGAATTAATGGAGGGAGTAATTATGAAATCTGATTTTAATTAATGTTGGGTAAGTAAACATTAAGTGACAATTAAAAAAATCTGATTTTTTTTTTGGGGGTAAAGTTGTAATTTCATTTGTTATTTTTTACTAAAAAAGGAAAGAAAAAATTTGGTTGCAGATAACCTTGAGCGGACAAAAATGGCAAAAGTTGCAGAAAACAATTAACGGAGGTAGTATTTTAAATCATTTCGAATTATCATCTACACAAGATAGGATTGCATTGTTTATTCTTATGATATGTTAGGTACAAAAAATCTTATATGACTTGTTGCATTTTACTCCCCATCTATTTCTACGAATAATTATATTAATTATAACAGGAACAAGTTTTGTATGAGATCGTCTCAATATAAGATGATTTCAATTAATTTACTCATTTTTCTAATTGATTACTTCAAAATTATCACTTTATTATACGTAAGTTACTATTTTATTAATATTATAAGTGATTACTTTTACACATTAAGTATATATTAGAAAATCCTGACAAAAATACATTTGAGAATTTGTGTGATAGTAAAACTTTGTTATTTTAACCTTAAAACTAATTGGTAAAATTAAGTTTAACTTTGATAACCTATAAGTTCAATTTAGTGAAAATAGTAGTTCAAATAAAAAGAAAATACTATAAAGTATAAATCAATAAAAGCAAAATTAGTTTATACTACTATAACTTTAGTAAGCAAAACAAGTTTAATTCACAAATAAGTCTTATTTTAGCATATTTAAGATGAAAATTATGGAGCTAAGTAACTTTTAATTTGTTCACTAATTATAATTATATCATATCATATTATCATAATCACAAATCATAAAACACTAATAAAAATATTAGTAAATAAAAAAAGTCATTGTATTCTAATATTAAATACTAATAAAATATTTGAAAATAACAAACACAGTTCTTAAGAGCATTGCCATATGAAGAAAATGACCAAGTGTCAATATACACCCAAAAAAATTTGACAAGTCATCCATTAATTTTAATAAATCCTTTAATTCATGAACTACAAAATGTACTCCATAAAACCATTACAACACTTGTATAATTACCAGTATATAATTGATTTATATAAGATATTTATTTAGTAAATAAAAATTTATTAGGATAAAGATCTTAATTATAATATTCACATGTTTTTTAATCTTCTAAACATAGGTTTGGATAATCATTATCACTTACAAAAAAATTCATAACTATATATAGTTTAATTGGCGTAATCAAAATCTCAATAGTTGAAAGTATTTTCGTAAGAGTAATATCTACTCCATAGAAGAAGAATTTGGTAAAGAGTAATGGACACTCCCAGATATCCCGCATAAGGCAGGGTATGGGTGGAGTTTTTTCTTTTTCCTAAAAGATGCAGACAAATTATATCCTGTTTCTATAAGGAGGGAGTTAGTGATATGCACGCTGTAAAGAAACCCCCAACTGATACATGCGCTCAATAGGGGTCGAATCTCAAACTTTCTGCTCCACATGCAGATGTTCTATCCATGAGCCACAAGCGCTTTTTGTTAGAAGAAGTATTTGGATTAATTGATAAAAAAATCATTTACAATGAAGTAAATTAATTTAATTTCAGTTAAATAAACTCATTTAATATCCTCATTCTAGATGAAAAGAAATATACAAAATCGCTAAAAAAACGGAATTATTTAAATGTTATTTTACCATAGTATGAATGGAGATTAATAATCCCAACTTTGCGTGATCCGCTCAAAACAATCCCAACTTTCGATTATGTTCTAATATACCTAACTTTGCCACTTTGTTGCTCAGGACAAACCCTTTAATATGGTAACCGGTTATAACAGGTAAATCACCTGTTATAACCGGTTATAACAGAAAATATGCGAAAGTTGGGATTGTTTTGAGCGGATCACGCAAAGTTGGGATTGTTTTGAGCGGATCACGCAAAGTTGGGATTATTAATCTCCATTTATCCTTCTTATTTCCATGACAAAAGAGGTGATTTACCTGTTATAACTGGTTGCCATATTAAAGGGTATGTCCAGAGCAACAAAGTGGCAAAGTTAGATATATTAGAAAATAATGGAAAGTTGGGATTGTTTTGAACGGATCACGCAAAGTTGGGATTATTAATCTCCATTTATCCTTTACCATATGATATTTTTTTTATGTATATAATATAATATTTTTTATGAAACAATTATTTATTATTTTACCAAGTATTATTATTAGTGTGAAAGAGAATATAAACTTAGTCGTATCGTGTAATTAGATACTGATTAAGATTGAATATCAATCGAATATCTTCGAATCAAATGAATATTAAACAATACATGAACAAAAGATATTGTGATTAAAGCTTGTCGGGGCAAATAATGAATGAATTATTATAGTATCATGATTCATGTGCACATTTTAATTATTAATGATCTTCCGTAGACTTGACACCAAAATATATAAAACTAAAGTTGATTCTTCAAAAGCAATTGCCAATAAAATAATTAACGTATTACCAAGTCATTAAGCTTGCTTTTCAATAGTTGCAGGTTCCTCTATTTGAAGACTCTTTTTGAGTTGGGGGACTCTTTGACCGCACTTTTTTATATGGATACGGGTGGCCGTCTATCTTTCCTCTAAAGACCTTACCATAGATTGTTCATAAGCAGAATATATTAGATATGAAAATGATGATTACCATCTATTTAAAATATTTTCTTTCAAAAAAAAAGTCTCTAATACATTTTTGATCCATGTGGGCCCTAGTTATAGTCATCTCAATGATGATGAAGAATGTCATGATGTGGTGATCCAGAATGAATATGATTTCAAGAGAGCAGGACCGTTTTTGAGATTTTTGAGGCCCTAGGCGAAAATCTATATTGAGGCACTTTCATAAACAATATTGAAAAAGATTAAACTAACTTCTATTAAACTACGTAAAACAAAATGTTCTCACAAGTTATATCACCATTATACTCCCGTTTATCACAATGTCATATTGGGTCACCACTAATATATAGAAGTAGTAAATTTTAAAGACGACATTGATGTAACCTTCAAAGTATTTTATTTATAAATAAGAAACGCACACACCACACAATAATGACTTACTTCAGTGTCTTCAAATTTGGTGATGATAAAAAAATTATTAGTAAAATACATATAAGTATAATAAAGCTATACCACATGGTATCAATTGACATAAAATAAATCGCCATATTTATACATTTTAGAGATAAATAACGCCAGAATAAATTTGTTAAATTTACTTTAAAAAAAAACATATTGCAAAAGTACTCCATAAATTAATGATTAAAAAGAAACATCTAAGTATGAATTAACAATATAAGAGACTCTTAAATATTTATATAAAATTAACAAAACTAAACATATAATTCAAGCTTTAAAACAAAATTGATGTAAATTACCACTATAAGATTGAAGACCACCATCAATTTTCAAGCAACAACATCAAGGGTTCAAAGCCATTGTCAAACTTGAAGACAACCATCTGTCAAGGAACCAACTCAACCAAAAGCTTAAGCTAATGGTTGAGGACCCAGAATATGTTATAGACTCTAATACGCCCCCTCACACGAGAGTCCTTTGGGCTAGAAGTGTGGATGCAACACAGGCCCTCTTCATACCTGGTGCTAAATATTCCACTTTTTAAATGAGGGGTGGTTGAGATTCGAACCTGTGATCTCTTGCCACACTGGCTTCTGATACCATGTTAAGGAACTAACTCAACCAAAAGTTTAAGCTGATGGTTCGAATCTCAACCACCCCTAATTTAAAGTGGAATATTTTTCAATTTTTTTCCCTTTTTGCCGTTAAGTTTTCTCGAGTCATGATTTTGGGCCACGTTTTCTTTGGATGTCTACAGATTTTTGGCCCCTTTTCCTCTATATTTCTACTCTTACAAATAGGACCCTAGGCGGTTGCCCCTCTGGCCTACCCCCATGGTCGGGCCTGCAAGAGAGCAAATTTAAAACATTACAAGTTTTTCGTTAGTTGTAAAAAGTTTAAACCTTTGACTTACTTAATGGGTAAAATTCTATTCTTGAGTTATTATCTTATAATTAACTTTTACTTTGTAGTATGATTATACCCGTGCAATACACGAATTTCTTTCAAAATATATATTTGGGAAATTCCACGTGGTAACCCTGAGGTTTTGGGTTTTCCACGTGGTAACCAAAACTTTTAAAAAATCCATATGGTAACCCTGAGGTTTATCAAATTGTTCCACCATGACCTTTTTGCACATAAAATGTTAGCAAAACGTTAAGAAACATTAATTTCGAAGCTTTAAGACTGTTATACGCTTATATATGCGACTCACCATTTTAAATGCCATCAGTCTCAACCATTTTCCCCAAAATTTAACCCAAATTCTACCATATTTGGATTTGGGAAAAAAATATGATTTGGATGAAAAATGATAGATTTGAGAATTATATTTTAGGGGAAAAGGTTCAAATTGATGGCATTTCGAATGTTGAGTCGCTTAAATATGGATACAACAGCCATAAAGCTTCAAAATTAACGTTTGCTAACGTTTTTATGTGCAAAAAGGTCATGATGGAACATTTACGTAAACCTCAGGGTTAACGCGTGGATTTTTTAAAAGTTTTGGTTACCACGTGGAAAACCCAAAACCTCAGGGTTACCACGTGGAATTTCCCTATATATTTTTTTGATCGTTAAGTTTGGAATAAAAAATATTTATTTATTTAAATAATTACTATTAAGCTATACTCCCTCCATCCCTATGATTTTGCTCCCATGAGATATTGGGTGATATTTAGTGGAAAGTGAAATTTGGTTGGAGAATAAGACAAAAAACAAGTGAATGATAGAAATGAGTGGTTAAAATGGAGAGAGAAATTAAGTTTGTGGATAAGATTTGAAGTATTAAAGTAGGTCCATTGCCAAAAAAAGAAAGTTGCAAAATGAGTGGGACAACCTAAAAAGAAAGATGTGCAAATTGAGAGGGACAGAGGGAGTACTTATTAATTGACACACGCACGTCACTCCGTCCCTTATTGGGAACTATATAAAGAAATACAAATTACAATCGGGAATTTGTATAAACCCCTTTGTGTGATGACAATTAAGATTACAAGATGATTAAAAAGCAATAAACTAATGAAGATTATTGTGTAACGACAACTGTTACCCGGAAACTTGATACAAGTTGTAGGCGTGTGCTCACTTTCCTTTTGTGATATTTCCCCCACAAAGGTACTTGGGTTGATATGTGGAAATTCACAATGGGATACAAACAACTTCAATATACCCTTAGTACTTAGGGTATATAACTTAATAACAATGTGTTTAGGAAAATTATAAGCTATGGAATGCTAAGTAAGAGTTAATTACTCTCTTAGTATAGCAAGAACAAATGAGAGGAAAGCTTAAGAAATTCAGAACAGGTCCAAGAAACACATGAGCCAAGCACCTCTATTCATACACAAGAGGAGCCTTGGACATTCATCACCATTCATGATCACATTGATGAGGAAATCATCAATTGTCATTAACTTGGGTATTCATGAGTATAATTGGTCATAATCCTCACAATAATCTCAGAAATAATGAGATTAAAGAGGGTATCTTAAGCATTAAACTCAAGAAAAACGGGAAGAAAAGCAACGGTAAAGTCCAGCCACTGACCGCCGAGTCGGCGGTCTGTCCTCCCCAAGGATCGCCGACTCGGCGATTGCCTTCTGACCAAATTTGTGTTTTCCAGTGAGCAAAAGCCGACTCGGCTTTAGCTCACTCTTAGGGACAGCCGAGTTGACTTGGTTTGTCCCTTTTCCTCATATTGTCATTACTATAAATGCCTTACGGACTTAGTACACGAGTACGTATTTGTCCCACTACTCTAGTAGCTTTAGAGAAATATTACAGACTTATAAATTTTCCCACTACCTTAGTAGTACTTGGTGATTATATTAGGATTATTAGACACTAAATGTTCAACAATCCTCCCCCATTTTGGGTATAATAAGCCTCTCATTTACCAAAACTCATAATACATTTCATGCATCAATGCTAATATCCCTGCGGATTGAATTAACGCCTAGTACAACACACTTAACAAGTGATAGAGCCAGAATTGATTTCCATGAGGAATTGAATCAAATGACCCTTCCAACCACTTGAAGATGTAGTACACACAAAACAAATAACACAAAGTTATTAACTTGACACATTATAAGGCCGTGTCCGTATCTTATTCATAAGTTTATCATAGTCATTATGCCAATCTTGACTACTTGAAGCGGCCACACTTCAAACTTGTATAGGTAGGTTCTCAGTACGTATAAAACATATCCCCGTGACGTGGATATAACACCAAGAGCTCTTCAACCCTTGATCTTGAGAACTTCAAGACGACTACCTTATTCCATCACGGTACAAAGCAACGATGGGTCATGTAACGAGTTGCTTTAACAAAAACCAAGAGGACTTTACCACATTCAATTCAGACACGATGTTACTCATGCGTGAATTGGGCTTTCCCAAATGATTTTACTGACATAAATCGATCCTAACTGAGACTTTCTCAATTGAGTCTCTATTCATGGCTTTCGTAAACGAATCCGCCACATTGAACTTAGTGTTCACATAGTCAAAAGTTATGACCCCGTTAATGATAAGTCCTTGCACTAGGCTATGCCTAAGAGCAATATGACGAGACTTACCATTATATACTTGACTATACGCTCTACCTAAAGTCGTCATGCAATCCGCATGGATTGCCACCGGTGAAATTGGCTTAGGTAACAAAGGTATCTCAAACATGAGATTCCTCAACCACTCTGCTTCACTAGCCGCTGAAGCTAGAGCGATAAACTCAGCTGACATCGTAGAGTCGGCTATACATGTTTGTTTCTTAGAGGACCAAGAAATGACACCTCCCCCATAAACAAACACCCATCCACTAGTAGAAGAGTTATCCTCTTCATTAGTGATCCAGCTAGAGTCAGAATAACCTTCTAGAATAGGAGGTTCTCCGCTATATGCAATACCATAATCCTTGGTACGCAACAAGTATCTTAATACTCTCCTTATCGGCATCCAATGATGAGGACCCGGGTTACTAGTAAATCTACTAAGTTTACCAACCGCAAATGCTATGTCAGGCCTCGTACTAGTCATAGCATACTTAAAAGATCCTATGACCTTTGAATACTCCAATTGTGAAATTGGTTGACCGGTATGTTTAGCAAACTTCATACTCGGTTCCAAGGGAGTAGAGACCGGCGCTTTATCAAGCATATTAAACCGCTTAAGTATCTTCTCAACATAGTGAGCCTGACTTAACTTAATACGGTTCCCTTGCCTTATGATCTTAATGCCTAAGATCACGTCAGCCTCCCCCATATCCTTCATCTGAAAGGATCTAGACAAAAAATCTTTTGTCTCTTGGACTTGTGCTTTACAAGTACCAAAGATAAGCATGTCATCGACATATAAGCAAATGATAATGCCATTACCATGGCTATCAAACTTGCTATATACACACTTATCGGCTTGATTCAACTTGAATCCAAAAGACAAAATGGTTTCATCAAATTTTTGATGCCATTGCTTAGGTGCTTGTTTAAGTCCATATAAGGACTTGACAAGTTTACACACCTTTTGCTCTTGTCCTTTCAAAACAAACCCTTCGGGTTGTTTCATATATACTTCCTCATCGAATTTTTAACATCCATTTGATGTATTTCTAGATGATAGATCGTAGCTAACGCTACCAATAACCGAATAGTGGTTATTCTTGTAACCGGTGCATATGTATCGAAATGATCGATACCGTGCTTTTGTCTAAAGCCTTGAGCCACTAAACGGGTTTTGAACTTATCAATAGTACCATCGATTTTCATTTTCTTTCTGAAAATCCACTTGCAACCGATTGGTTTACAAGTCGGAGGAAGATCCACTAACACCCAAGTGTTATTTCCCATGATGGATTGCATCTCATCATCAATAGCCTCCTTCCAAAAGGCGCTATCATGTGATGCCATAGCATCGCTATAAGTCAATGGGTCACCTTCCACATTATATAAATATGGAACACTAGAAGATACTTTACTTCTATCACCTTCAACCAAGTATACTTGGAAATCCGGTCCAAAGCTTTTCGCTTTCCGTTGTCTCTTACTCCGTTTAGGAATAGGATCAACTAAATCTAGTTCATCTATTTGTTGACTTTCATCAACATCTAGAAGTGAACTTTGTTGACTATCATCAACACTTTCATTGGTACAACTTTGTAGATTTCTTTGTCTACTCAATGATAAAAATTTATTTTCATCAAAACTCGCATCTCTTGACTCTACAATCGAATGAATCGATATGTAGTCATTTTGTTCTATAACATAGAACCTATAGGTTTTGCTATGAATAGCATAGCCTATAAAGATGCACTCAAGACCTCATTCACCGAGCTTCTTTTTCTTGTTGCCGGGCACTCTTATAATGGCCCTACAACCCCAAACCTTAAGATAGCTTAAGTTTGGTTTCTTTTTGTACCAAAGTTCATAAGGAGTTTCCTTATTCGTTCTCATTGGAACTCGGTTATGAATGTGACAAGCCGTCAACATTGCTTCACCCCAAAATCCATCACTCAAACCCGAGTAGGATAACATGGAATTAACCATCTCTTGTAGAGTACGGTTTTT
Source organism: Amaranthus palmeri (assembly GCA_019776075.1). Lineage (NCBI taxonomy): Eukaryota > Viridiplantae > Streptophyta > Magnoliopsida > Caryophyllales > Amaranthaceae > Amaranthus > Amaranthus palmeri. Next base: position 70,691 of record JAAKBH010000141.1, read on the forward strand.
CCTCTCCGCCACACCATTTGATTGTGGTGCATAACCGGCGGTTGTTTCATGTATTATACCCATTGAACTAAAGTAGTTAGGATCATAATATTCACCTCCTTTATCGGTTCTTAACCTTTTAAGTGTACTACCAATTTGTAATTCAACTTCTTGTTTGTAAATCTTAAAATGGTCAAGAGCTTCATCTTTTGTATGTAAAAGATATACATAACAAAACTTTGAGAAATCATCGATAAAAGTTATGACATACTTTTTATTTCCCAAAGACGGTGTACTATGAAAATCACAAAGATCACTATGAATTAACTCCAATATTTCGGTTTTTCTTTCAATACTTTTAAAAGGTGTTCTAGTGATCTTATTTAGCATGCACGTTTTGCAATTCTTATACATTTTAACACACATAGGAATTAAGTCATGCTTAGACATAAAAGAAATTTTATCAAAATTTACATGTCCTAGTCTAACATGCGACAAGTAATGTAAATCATCATTTTCATTCAAACTTGAAACATTACATATTGCGTTTTTATTCATGTCTAAAGAAAGTTTAAATAAACTATTACAAAGATAAGCCCTACCAATAAACAAATTATTCTTAGAGATAATACACCTATCGGCTTCAAACACTAGTTTGTAGCCCAACCGATTCAATATAGGACCCGAGACTAAGTTTCTACCTATTTCAGGTGTAAAATACACATCCCTTAAAACTAAGAGATTCTCCGAAGTAAACAACAATTCAACTTGTCCTTTTCCTTGGACCTTGATAGGTGCGTTGTTTCCCATGTAGAGATGCTCCCCATCAATAACCTTGTTAAAGGTTTTGAACCATTGTGTAGAATTACATACATGTCTCGAAGCCCCTGAATCGATCCACCAAGACAAAGAATCATTCTGCAAAGCACTAATATTAGTATTCATAGATGAAAAACTCATATTAGAATTCTCATTAAAAATTGCAAGATTACCTTGAGTGGATGGTCCCTTGCTTGTAGAAGCTTGACCACTCCCCTTGGCTTTCTTTTGCTTGTTCTTTAAAACAAAGCAATTCTTCCTTCGGTGCCCGAGTTTTCCACACTCCCAACATACCTTTTCGGTATTGGGAATAGTAGCTTTGCCCTTTGAAGAGTCATTTCTCTTCCTCTTATCTCCGGGACGGGATTGTGGTTTCCCTTCCCCAACCATGTTAATTGTTGGAACATTAGGATTATCATCCTTCTGGTTCTCATGAACCTGAATGCTAGACTCAACAATAATATGTTGTCCAAGATCGGAGAGTGTAATCTCCTCTCTTTTATGCTTAAGAGCATGTCTAACATCTCTCTAAGAAGGAGGCAATTTGTCTATAATGCTTCACACTAAAAAGACCTCATTAATTTCAATTTTATGCAATTTAAGATTAGCATGCATCCTTTGTAATTCATGAAATTGATCAATAATCGGGCAATCTTCTACCATTTTATACGAATTAAAATTACTTACAAGAAACTTTTTGGAGCTAGCATCCTCCGTCATGTATTTGTTCTCCAAGGCATCCCACATCTCCTTTGCGGAATCATGGTATTGGTAGATATCAAACAAGGCATCTTGCATGCCATTGAGGATGTGGCCCCGGCAAATAAAGTCGTCGTTGTCCCATTTGGACCTTTTCCGGTTTTGTTCAAGAACCTCCGCTTCCGGATCATCGGCTTTAGGAGCATCCGGCTTAGTTGAGCTTATCACATAAGCCACGTTCAAGGTAGTGAGCATAAACATCATCTTCTTTTGCCAACGTCTAAAATCGACGCCGACAAACTTTTCTAACTTA
>JAAKBH010000141.1:77500-195000 GCA_019776075.1 Amaranthus palmeri
CTAATAGTTTATTTAAGTTAGTTTTAGGTTTTATTATACTTAAATAACTTCAAAAGTCAAAACTATGTAAGACTGTAAGTCTATAATAATATAATCGATTCTTTTGATAAACTTGATTAAATTTACAATATTCAATCTCTCTTACAATGTAATTAGTCACTCATGCTCATGACTCATATAGTCAGATGTAAAATTTGCAATTTTGCTTAGAATAAACTTATTTTCATATAAAATTTAAAATTTTCAAAATATAAAAATGCCTTAAATTAAAATTTGAGTCGGATGTCGGGTCGAATCAGGTCGAATCGGAGCCGGGTCGAGTCGGAGTCGGAGTCGGATCGGAGTCGGAGTCGGTCGGATTATCGGACTTTTTTTGCGGTCCAACTCCGGTCCAGCTCTAGCTCGGAGTCGGATTGTATAACCGGAGTCGGAGCCGAATTTTTTCCAACTCGGAGTCCAATCGGATAAAAAACCTCGGATCGAGTCGGATCAGGGGCGGATTCGGACTGAATTGCCAACTCTATCATGTGGTAGGGACGGTTTACGTGCTCAGCACCTTCTGGATTGCTTAAGTGGTGCTGCTGTGGCTGTATCAGATGAGTTAGTTGACTCTATTTCCGTGGCGGTTAATCTCTTTCTAGCTGGAAAGTGTCCTATGGAATTAGGAGAGTATATTACTAGTGCTCCTCTTACCCCGCTTGTCAAGCCCGGTGGTGGTATTCGCCCTATAGTTGTAGGTACTATTTGGCGGCGTCTGGTTTCAAAGGTGGGTGCTGTTTCGTTGGCCAATCTTTAGGAAGTTATTTTGCTGGTCTTCAATTTGGCATTGAGTTTGCTTCAGGTGGAGAGGCAATTCTTCATGCTTAGAATCAGTGTTAAAGTTGCTTGGTGGTCCTACTAGTGGGTGTTTTCCCGCCCAATATTGCTCGACTTTTGCGAGGTGTTAATTTGCTTGGTGGTCCTACTATTTCCGATTCCGATTTTGGAGGAGAGCTTGTCATGCAAAGGGTGAACAAGACCATTGTTACTAGTGCCGACTTTTGCGAGATATTAAGTTTCGAGGTCGCTCTGCTTGATGATCCTCAGTGTGAGCTATTGTTACTTAGGGCATGTACCGGGGTTTCTAAACTATACTTTTCATTGCGTACATATCCTCCTAGTACTTTTGAGACGGCTCAGCTCACTTTTGATGAGGCTCTTCGATCTTCCTTGGAGCGTATTATTCCTGCTTCGGGGCCAGGGTTTGACGATTGGCAATGGCGACTTGCCACCTTACCACTTGCGTTTGGAGGGCTTGGGGTATATTCCGCAGGTGATGTTCATCATTATTCTTTTTTGCTTCTCGGTTACAGTCTGCTGGATTGCAGACACAACAGTTACGGCATGCTGGCATTTTTGGTCTTGGACGAGCCTTAGAGATACGTTGTGTCTGTTTAATGGAATAGTGGAGTCTGACTTTATGATTAATCCTAGCGAGGTCGCTGCCCCTAAACTCATGATTGGCAGATATGTATAGTTCACGAAGGTTACTACTTCTGCAAAATCCGCCTATTCTTTGTCTCCTCGGCAATCAGCATTATGGAAATCACAGCAGGGAGATCAAACCTCTGCTTGGCTTCGGGCAGTCCCTATTTATGGGTTGGGCTAGACAATGAACCCAAAGATCTACCGATGTGTGTTGTGCTACAGGATGGGTGTTCCTTTGTTCTCTATCTCGATGTCGTTTTCTGCTTGTTCTCGGGTTTTTGCTAGGGATATTTTCGGTGATCACGCGGTGTCGTGTGCTGGTATTGTGGGTATTAAACATCAGCATAACGTTGTCCGGGATACCATTGTTGATATCTGCTATAGATCTTAGATTTCGGCAAGAAAGAAGGTTAACATAGGGTTTTCTGGAGGGAATGACGGGGCCCTTACACCTGCTGATGTGTTACTTTATTCATGGGATCGTGGTCGTGATGTTTGTGTGGACTTAACAGGGTCTTCTCCTTTGACACAAACATGGCTATCTGACTTTGTCACTGGGCGGGTTGTGACTGATGCGGCTCACCGGAAGCGAGTGAAGTATGAAGCTAGTTGTCGGCTGATTGGTTATGGTTTCATTCCCTTCTCCTTCTCTTCTCTTTGGGAATTAGAGAAGGAGGTTGTTGCGTTACTGAAGCGTATGTAGAGGTTCTCGACGACACAAGACATTAGGTCTCGTGCTGCAGCTTATATCTTCAATAGGGTAGGCTTGCTATAGCTAGAGGAGTGGGGGCCCAGATTGTATCTCGGCTTCCCACTAGTATATTGTAGGTTGTATAACTTTGTTATAATAATAATAACTAATAATAATAATAATAATAATAATAATAATAATAATAATAATAATAATAATAGCAATAATAATAATAATAATACTAATAATAATAATAATAATAATAATAATAATAATAATAATAATAATAATGCAAAGTGAGGGATTGTGTTGTGTGATTGAATGGAGGAGTTGGATTGTTTTAATTTAATTGAAGAAATACTATAATTTTAAATAGATATATATATATATATATATATATATATATATATATATATATATATATAGATATATATATATATATATATATATAGATATATATATATATATATATATATATATATATATATATATATATATATATATATATATATATATATATATAGATATATATATTATATATATATATCTATATATATATATATATATATATATATATATATATATATATATATATATATATATATATATATATATATATATATCTTCCTCCGTTGTTCCACCAACCCTCGAACCCATGACTTGAAGTTTCAAAGATTGAATCTGAGACCACCAAATCATTTGCCAAAAATATATAGATATATATATATATATATATATATATATATATATATATATATATATATATATATATATATATATATATATATATATATATATATATATATATATATATATATATATATATATATATATATATATATATATATATATATATATATATATATATAGGGGAGGGATCCATTGAGAAGGGGTCTCAAAATGAGAAGGATAAGAAGGATTTATAGCCATGGATCTTATGAAAATCTAACGGGTGAAAATCATCTTTCTCGTCGATTTTTTCTCCATTTTATGTTATGATTTAAGGTTACTATGTTCTTAGAAAATGATACTATGTTATGATTAAAGGTTACTATGTTTATTTTTAAAAGTTACGATGTTCTGTTAAGATTGAGAGAACACAGTAACTATACATAATCATAGTAACCCTTATTCATAACATAGTATCTTTTTCTAAAAACATAGTAACCTTAAATCATAACATAAAAAGCAAAAAAAACCGGGTAAAAGCATCATAAACCGCGTGCAAGGATGTAAACTCATCCTGACCATTGATCTTTCATCTAAACGGCTGAAATTGCTTCTTACCCTTCTCATTTTTAAGACCCCTTCTCATTTGATCCTAAATCTATATCTATATATATATATATATATATATATATATATATATATATATATATATATATATATATATATATATATATATATATATATTATATATATATATATATATATATATATATATATATCTATATATATATATATATATATATATATATATATATATATATATATATATATATATATAATGAATTCATTTGTGAAGTGACAATTGGCAGAAATAAACTATGAATGACAAACAAATGGCAAAAAGTTTATGAACTAGTATATGATGATTTATTCTCATCGTATGGATGCACTTCTTAAATCGCCACAATTTGATCGTTCATCTCCCACATCAAGTATGCTGGAGCAAATATAAATTAAAATGAGATTAGAAAATAATAAAACCGTAATATTATTTATCGCGGATGAGTAAAATATCAAAAATTTTTTGACTATTTTTCCAGCCAATTATAGATTTTGATTTGATAGTATAAATATATTATAATCTTATGAATAAAAAGTTGGAATAAGAATAGACAATTAAGTAATTGATCTCCTTACAAAGGAGATTTTGTTTGGAATGGTAATGATGATGGTAAAAAGCAAAATATGTAAAGTGGCAAATCTTAGAAACATCATGAGAGAGGAGGCCTTGGTATAAGTAATGAACACCTTAAGAATTTTGGATTACTTATGAAGTAGTGGTGGAGGTATGGAATTGTAGAAAACACTTTGTGGAAGAGGATTACAAAGTTTACTAATGCATTACAAATTGATTTTCCTAGTAAAGAATACATGTCATGGGTTACTAGTGGTTCTTGGCAATGCGTTACTACTGATGGAAAGGATTACGATCCGATTTTACTGATATTGATTCTATCCCTTCAACGATCCTAAATAGAATCCCGATCCTAATAACCATGCATTAGAGCATATGAAATTTTGGCACCATGGTTCTTAGCAATGATATTTAGAAAGGAGAAGGGAACTTTTCTATTGGGAGTCAGATGTAGTGCAAGAACTAATTGGCTATTCAAGATACTTAGAGTCCTTTTATCACAAACTCATATAGATTAAGGATGTACAATTTAGATATTGAATTCATAGTATAAAATTTACAATTGCTTCAAACACATGTTTCCTGCAGTTCTTACTATAGAGATTATATTGATGATTTCATTTAGTTGAGGAGAGCACCTCCACGTGCTCAATTAAATAACTAGTTACTTGCACAGGCAAATTTTAAAATCGGCAATCACTGCCACTATGTTCAAATGAAATTAAAACTACATTACATCTGGTTTTCACATGTGTAAGGTATGGAAGGTATGGAGCTCATGTTTAGAATGGTGGGGTGTTTTCTTTAATTTGCATTAGGAGACAACATCAAATATACTCTAATGGAAATTGATGGTCAATGGTAAAGTTTGAAAGAAGGTATGACATTCATTATTGGATTCTTTTCGGTTTGCAAGAAATCAAACCATATTCCAGAATAAGGTTTTCGATGAAAGTGATTTGATGGTTATTATTAAACGTAAAGTTAGAGATTGGGTAAAATGCTATAAAAAGGAGTATCCATATAAATCTTTCTTCTTTAATGAATATCTACAAGCGTGTTTAAGTTGGAAGAGAAGTAAGCAAATTCATACTACATAGATTTCTAATCGGTGTGTTTTTTTATATGCTTATAAGGGTGTAATTTTAGTTTCTTAAGATGTATTGAATATGGGAAACTCGTCTTTTGTATCTTGGGCATTTGATTGCACAACACTTCTCACTTTCAATGGCTATTTTCCTACGAGGTTTTTTATATGCCACAAATTGTTTGATTTGTTTCATTTACCTTTTATTATAAGACAAGAAACAATCTTCATGCCAAAAAAATAGTCTGAATTATGATGTGTTTGAGAATTGAGATGAAGAATAAAATTAAAATTACTAGGCCAAGTAGCACGGTTTTTAGGGATGATAAATATAAAGAAGTTATTTTTGATTCAATCGGAAATTTTCTTCAGAAATGGCATACATTTATTTCCCAAGAATTGACAAACAATATATCACGTAAAGATATACAAACCAAGGGTAGTGAATAAGCGCGCTATGTGCAAGTTACTGACGTGCACTAAGAAAAAAGTTGCTTCTACCTACACTTATTTAGCCACGCTTAATCAAGTGTGCTAAATTATTTGACTTTAGACATACTTAATAAGCGTGACATAATAGCCTCACTTATAAGTGAGACCACACAACTTTCCGCACAAATAAGCACGTGCTTTTTTAGTGCAAGTGTCAAATTATTTATGTGTGGTGGATTACACAATGACTCGCTACATGCATGTCATGTTGTGAGCAAAAATAATGTTCCAAAGGACTTGAGTGCATTGATGTTGGAGCTTCAAGATAGCAACACATAAAGATCTTCGGTGTGTCGTGATGATGGTACAACGAAGAACAAGAGTATAGTCAAAAAGGGTCGCATTGGGTAAGGAAGGGGTGGTCTTGATGAATGCAAGAAAAGGTGCACCAAATGAGCCTTGGGACATGCCTTGAACAAGGCAAGGCACGGGGATGGTTGCGTCGGATGAGGCAACCATAAAGAAAACAATATCCAGGAAACAACAAGTAATTTTAGTGAGCAAGGGGCTCGTTCGAGCATTAGGAATCGAACAAGTCGCCTTTCCGTTTCCGTTTTCCTTGGGCATTGAAGGGCCTATGAGTTATGGTTGAAAGGTATAGCAAAATGTTGGTTATAGATGATAAATGAGTAGATTTATTTTAAAAATAATGGTGACATAAAACAATGAAGGACATGGGTCACAAAGGACATTCAGCTTTGATCATCGATGAAAAATTAAACTAGTAAGAAGTCTAAATGATAGAATGCAGTTTATGAAGGAGAAATCAAAGATCAGTTAATGAATGAGGTGGGGGACTATCAAATTTCAGCAAGTTTTGTTTGAGACCGTTTTAACTGACGGACCTATATAACCAGCCAAAAGCATTTATAATTAAGAAAAAAAATTAAAACTACACCAAATTTTTAAATTCTATCAATAAAGTAGAATTGGATGATGTTAATAAAGATTTCTGTTTTTTAGATTTATTTTTTTATTTGGACCGACCTAACTATAACACAATTATTGTTTTTTTGAAAGCGTGCAAAACTGTTACCTCCTCTGTTACATAATATTTATTATTGATAGTGACATATTCTCACACAGCATGTCACACTCAATAAAAAATATTATAATCTATTACAATACAAAAAACGCGTAGCTTAATCACTCAGCTTACTGTTCATTCCTGTCTCACAAGATGAACTACTATGAACAGTAATCCCGCTTCTTGATTTTCTTGATCTCGCTTACACCTACTGCCTACTCTACTTCCTACTTCCAACTTTTTCCATCTCTATCTAAATTGCACCCATCTTACTTTTTCCATCCAAATCTCAATTGCATCTGCCGGTACCTTCTTCCTCCGCTTCCTCTCTTTATCTGGCTCCTTACAAATTGCTTACAAAGGTATGTTTACTATCATATTTCAAGATTCATTTTGTTCTAATTTCAGCAAGATCTATTGTGTTCTAACCCAATATGGTCATCACTTTTCAAAAAATTATTGAATTTGATGTTTATTTAGTATTACTAATTTTTCTAAGTGGTGACTATGGATTCGGTTGTTTTTAAGGTGAGTAATTTGAAGAATTCTTCTATTTTAGTACTGATCTTACTAAATACATTTTTTTTGTTGATCTTCTTGATTTTCTTGATCTCGCTTACACCTACTGCCTACTCTACTTCCTACTTCCAACTTTTTCCATCTCTATCTAAATTGCACCCATCTTACTTTTTCCATCTAAATCTCAATTGCATCTGCCGGTACCTTCTTCCTCCGCTTCCTCTCTTTATCTGGCTCCTTACAAATTGCTTACAAAGGTATGTTTACTATCATATTTCAAGATTCATTTTGTTCTAATTTCAGCAAGCGCTTCTTGATTTTCTTGATCTCGCTTACACCTACTGCCTACTCTACTTCCTACTTCTAACTTTTTCCATCTCTATCTAAATTGTACCCATCTTACTTTTTCCATCCAAATCTCAATTGCATCTGCCGGTACCTTCTTCCTCCGCTTCCTCTCTTTATCTGGCTCCTTACAAATTGCTTACAAAGGTATGTTTACTATCATATTTCAAGATTCATTTTGTTCTAATTTCAGCAAGATCTATTGTGAAACTCAATATGGTCATCACTTTTCAAAAAATTATTGAATTTGATGTTTATTTAGTATTACTAATTTTTCTAAGTGGTGACTATGGATTCGGTTGTTTTTAAGGTGAGTAATTTGAAGAATTCTTCTATTTTAGTACTGATCTTACTAAATTCATGTTTTTTGTTGTTGTTTTAATTATTATTTGTTGGTTATCTAATAATTTTCTGCCATTTTGTTCTAATTTCATCAAGAACTATTGTGTTCTAATTTAATATGCCCATGACTTTTCAAAAAAATTATTGAATTTGATGTTTATTTAGTATTACTAATTTTTCTAAGTGCTGACTATGGATTCGGTTGTGTAATTTGTACTGAAAATATTTGGAATTCTGCTGTAGTTTCCCATTTCTTGGAGATCTAATTGCATGCAAAAAAAAAAATCCAGTTCCAATTCCTACTCCAAAACACATTTCTTGTAAATTTAGAAAGAAAAAAGGGTTAGTTCAGTACAAACATAATTGTATTGTGATCATGGCTTGTTTTAGTAAAATGGGTAAAGGGTGTTTTGGGAATAAGAAGGAGAAGACTCAGGCTGTTTCTAGAGGGCTAGATGTTATGAATGCTACCATGGTTGAAGCTAAACTTAATCCTCAGCATCTTGTTGTCATGGTTAATGGTCTTATTGGAAGGTTTTCTATCTATTTAATCTTTATTTTTGACATTTTTTGGTGTGTTTTTTTATTGTTTATTGATTTGTTGAGCATATTGTGTTAAGTTGTTTAGAGTAATTACTTTATTGATTCATGATTACTTTATTATTGATTCTGGGTAAGGCTAGACAAACCCTATGGTTGAAGGAGGGAATTGATCGAAAGGAAAACACTCGACCATTAGGCTAATCCATGATTCTAAATTCACGATTGTTTTTGGTTTTATTCATAGCATAAGTTATTAGTGGGTAGAACTTTAACAGATTGAATTAAAAGTTTGTACTCTACACTTTTGATCAAGGGTTCATACTTAATCGAAGATCAAAATATGAGTTACAACTTTTTTGGGTTCTTGTTTGTTTCATGACTCATGTGACAAAAGGAGAGTAAATACAGTCTTGTAATGGACTAGATTGTTGCGAAATACTTTGTGTGGTAGTTGATTTGTGCTTGAGATAAGGTTCGAGGAGCACATGCTTTCATGCCATATTTCTGAATAGTGAGTCACTTAGGAGAAATCTTATAAGATTAAAGATACAGTCAGTTATATAAGCAATGCTGACACATATAAATGACTTGTTCGGCATAATTAACGAGTGGAAATTGCTAACGATTAGGGATGTCAATGTTAGCTTAAATTTGCTTGAGTTTGGTGAATCGAACCTTATTCTGAATTTCATATTGTAAAGATTGTTTGTCAAATTAGCACTGCTTTCTTTTGAGCATTTTTTACCGAATTGAGGATTAGGTGTCGTGGACCATATAACTATTACCTATTTTTTGACCGTAAGTGTTCCCTTATAATTATGGCTTCTTATTCAGTATTATGATTTTATTCGTGGTTATTGTCTTTGACGCAGTCTATCTATAAAGGGGATTGTATTGACTCAAATTAGATTACGCAAAGTAATTTTTGGATTTGGATTAGGGTTGATCTTATTAAATTATTCAAAATTAAAATTCCAATCTAATTAAATTAGTAGTTCACCGTTTAATTCAGCTGAAGTACTTGCTCATTTATAGGTGTGCCATCAACAGTTTAATCTTCATTTTTCAACTTCACTTATGCTATTGTGATTTTTCATATTTGTTCGCTTGCTATTTTGGCTTTGATTAGTTGGTTTGCCTTTATATTTACTTTATTGAAAATCTTATATGTTTTGGTTTGTTTGGACCATATAATTTAGTTTGATTTAGATTGTGATAAAATGTGGTTTAGATTGAAAAATAAACATCGAATTAGATGTTTGTCATTAATTGGGTGATTCAACTCTGATCTTGATTTTCATTTCAGAAAGAGCTTTTTGATTTTAGGTTGAATCGCAACCAAACTTTTTGCATTTGGATTTGAATCTCAGCTAACAAGATATTCTTTTCTGGTATTTCTCATACCACTTGAGAAAAAGGTGAAATTAGATTTACATATATATTTTCAATATTTGTATGAATTATGGTTTTTTAGTAATGTCAATTAAATTGTTAATTATTTATGTTAGTTTGTAAATTATGTGAATTTGGTAAATTAATTCCCAAAAACAAGATTCACAGTTTCTTTATGTAATTATGTCAATTAGGTGAATCAGGTAATGCTGTGAATTATCTTATTTTCATGCTTTTCTTGTATGTTTATGTGAATTTTGTTTTCCCTACTTTAATTTGCTATTTAATTTCCAGTTTCTTGGGTTGAAGGTTATTATTTTGGAATATAACTAACTAATGAATTTAGTATGAATATTTGATAATCAGAGAATGAAAACCATATAGTTTAGTTCCTTGGCTTCGGTACGATTACGAATTAGAGTCTTAAGAATGAACAAACTAAATTGTCTACCATTTTCGATAGTGTCCAGGTGATTTCCTTGATCAAAACTTGTAGTTGTAGGTAAGGCAATTTAGTTGGGTCTGCTTCTCTGATTTTGTGCTCCTTAGATATGGTTAATTGATTTTATTTTTTTCTTATTTTGACAATTACGTTCTCAATTGCAATAAGAAGTCCTTTTTCTTCTCTAATTTTGATATATTGGGTTGTTTTACCTCAAAAACAAAGATTAGGTATATTTTAGTTTATCGCTTTAGTTTAGTTTACAGAATTTGATATTTAAATTACTTTGTCGTTATTTCCCCAACGTGGTAGTAGTACATTGTTTATGCGCATTATCAGTACGATGTGGTGACAAATAATTAATTGTGTAAATTAGCTCATTTAATATTTTTTACTCCCCGTTGCAAGCCATAGAGTCTATGGATTCTGCTGGTGAGGCTGCTTATCGTACTACTTCTGGTAAAAAAGAGTATAAGAGTAGACGTCTGCTTTCTACTGACTCTGCTGGTTGTAGCTCATCTCAAAGACCGTATAAAAGTAAACGTATCATACAAATATTCCAAGTGTCACTGCTGCTTCACAAGTAACATATAATTGTGTTCCGCCCGATGGTAGTCCAGTGTGTTCTCCTACACAACATTTTGCTTACGACTCGCCTTATACCCAAATTGGAGACCATAATACTGGTATTACCACATTTCCAATATTTTTTTTAATATATTGTTTTCGCGTTGGCTTTTTACACGTTCAGCATTATAATATTTAGTGCGTTGTTCATATTTGTTTATGTAATCACAGAAGATTATGCTTATGGTGATCGTACAAGTGTGGCTACATGTATTAACCATTACAAGAGCAGACGCTTGGTTTTTGTGGAACCTGATCCTTGTAGCCACCTACATTTAACAAACAAGAGTAAGTGTCGTATACAGAATATCAATTCTCATGCGGTTGTTTCCAGTTTTTTCGGTGCACTATGGTCGTCTTTAGTATGTTTGTGAACGCTGCTTTGGCATAAAGCTTTAGGCTTGGCTATAATTTGTTGGTTGGCACGTACCAACTTTGTCGCTTCTTTTTTTCTCCTATACTACATTAGTGGTTTCAACGTTAGTTCGCGTTTGGGCATTATTCCAATTCATCATCTAAAATTCTTTATTTTATGCTTTGCTTATTCAAATTCATAATTTGCAGTGCAATCTAAACATTGCATTACGTTATTTTATTTATGTATGTATATATAGCGGCAACGTTCAAAATGAATCATTGTTCCATCGTGTTTAAGCATAAGAGTTCAAGATGAATCGTTCGATCGTGCTATGCCTATTTGTTTTGATCAAAGGTGTTGTTACTGATAATACGATATCAGACATTTTCTTGTGTAACATAGTCAGCGTCTACACTGTAACGATGTTAGCCTTTTACATGTAGGTTCATCCAGTGTAGATTATAAAGGGAAGACCAAGTGTTTGGTGTCTAATGAAGATGTTGATTTTTTTTCCCTCATCGTACTGTCTGTTCAAATTATAAAAGGAAGACCAAGTGTTTGGTGTCCACTGAAGTTGTTGCATTTTTTTAAAGTGCTTTGTTGTTACATATTTGTAGAACAGAATGTCCCCCATGTTCCATTGAAACTTCAGGCTCCTACATTTTGCTCTAAGTGTGGTGCAAAAAAGTTTGCGTTTGAATCGTTGACATTCTATTATGGTGGAGGTGAAATCAAAATCGCTGATAATGAATATCCTCCTTTGCTTATTGACCTGTTTACTTCTCGTTTTGAACTTGCTGTGCACTTTAGAAACTACTCAAGGTTATACAATAATATGTTTGCTTTTAGTTCACTTGGGGGTTCAATTCATGCATCCACAAAGAAAGGTATTTATGTTTCCAAACTACATGGACAGTTATATCATTTTGTTCCAGATTTGATACCAACTGACAATAAACCCAAATTTTTACAACTATATTTTTATGATGCTCAACATGAAAAAGAAAATCGATTTGAGTTGTTTCCTGAACTAAGAGCTGAAATAGTTAGCATGCTGATGGAAATTTTGGTGAACAATCCATACGCAAAATTTTTTAAATCACTTCAGCATATTAATATTGAAGAGAATACTAGCATTGTATTAAACAAAACCACTGCTTTGGACCAAAGGGTATACAATACACCATCTGCTGATGAAGTTGTTGTAATCTTGATTAATGGTTTTTCATCAGATGAAACTAGAACTCCATACATAGTTGTTTGGGGAAAATCAAATACATCACATAGAATTTATCATTATTATGGATGTTATGATCCGTTACAGTATCCAATATTGTTTCCAGAGGGTGAGTGTGGATGGCACCAAGGACTCAGAAAAATGTGCGGTGGTCAAATATCTTATAGAGAGCATAGTATCTATCCAGTAGCACCAGAGTTTGCTCATAGTGCAGATGATTTACTGTTGTATGAAGCTGATGGTACGTCTAATGTTTTTTCTTATTCTCAATATATAATAATTTATTTATGCATACTAATTGTTTTGTGTACTTATTATGATTCTAAGAAGCGCAAAATTTAGAGTCTCGTGCCGTGAATATTATCCCTATCGACTTCAAATTCGGCCTGCTAACTATCTTATTAGAATCAGTCGATTATTTCAACAATTCATTGTTGATGAATATGTGAAGATCGAAAACACCTGGTTAGATTACATGCGCAACAATCAGTCGCAGTTACGCGCTGAACTATATCAAGGTATTATGGACACAATGAATAGTGGTGAATTTAATTTAGTGGTCGTAATGTGGGACATCGTGTCATTTTACCGCCTTCATTTATTGGTGGCCCTATAGATATGTAAAAAAGATATTTAAATGCTATGGCACTTGTACAGAAATATGGAAAACCTGATATTTTCCTCACTATAACTTGTAATCCTAATTGGCTTGAAATCAAAGAAGAGTTACCAAAAGGAGAAATTTCTCAAGATAGGCCAGATTTGGTATCACGAATCTTCCGCGCTAAATTAGTGGTGTTAAAAAAACACCTCAAAGACAAAAAAATTTTTGGAGAAATCGCTGCAATGATTCACGTTATTGAATTTCAGAAACGGGTTTACCGCATGCTAATTTTCTCATCATTTTGCAGCCATCTTGTAAAGTTAGGCAACCTGAAAAATTTGATCAGTTTGTAAGTGCTAAACTTCCTCCTGTTTGTAATTTATACTTACGTAGTCTTGTATTACGCCATATGATACATGGTCCATGTGGCACTTTTGATCCAAAATATCCTTGCATGATATTGCGTAATGGAAAACGAATATGTAAGCATAATTATCCTAGGGGTTTTTCAGAATTCACCACGCATTAAGATGATGGGTATCCTGTTTATAGGAGAAGAAACACTGGTGAAACTGTTCGGGTTCGGGGTGTTCACCTTGATAACCAATGGGAAATTCCTCATAATCCAACTCTTCTTGCTTTATTTGACTGTCACATGAACGTGGAAATCTGCTCAACAATTAAAGCTGTCAAATATCTGTACAAATATGTGTATAAAGGCCATGATAAAATATCTTTTAATATCAGAAGTGGTGGTGCAGCAGAAGTTATTGATGAGATTCAAAGTTATCAATCAGGTAGATGGATTTCTTCTTGCGAAGCTGCATGAAGAATCTTCGCATTTGATCTATATGATATGCAACCACCGGTTATGCCTTTGCAAGTTCATTTACCAAACATGCAATCTATTCTTTTTAACGCTTCTGAAGATCTTTTAAATGTTACACTTAATGAAAGGAGGTCAAAAACTGCTCTTACAGAGTTCTTTGCTTATAATGCAACACATCCTTTAGAACCTAAGTATTCATTCCCTGAATTTGTTGAACATTATGTTTGGGATACACAAAATAAAATGTGGACTAAACGAAAACGGAGTAAACTAATTGGTAGACTTTCTTTTGTTGCACCTACGGAAGGTGAGCGTTATTAATTAAGATTACTCTTAGGCGGTGTTGCTGGTCCTTGTTCTTTTTTAGATTTGCTAACAGTTAACCAGTACACATGTGCAACGTTTCATGAATCTGCCCTTAAACGTGGCTTAGTTGAACCCGATAACTTGATTGATAAATGCGTAGACGAAGCAGTTGCTATTCAGATGCCACATGCACTAAGAAGACTTTTTGCTACAATTCTTGTTTTCTTGGAGCCATGCAATCCTGCTTCTTTATGGGAAAAGTACTATACTCATCTTTCTGAAGATCATGTCCGAAAATTTGGACATGAACCGCAAAAAGTTTTACGCCTTACTTGGACAGCTGTTGAAGGGTATTTAAAAAACTTGGGAAAAAGTTTAAAAGACTATGGCTTCCAATATTTTTATGTTGCACATGAAAATGAAATGCAAGAAAGTAGAGATGTTATTGATACTCTTAATGCACCTATTCCAGAAACATGCAATACAGCAAGAAAGTTGTTGAATTTAGAGCAGCGACGTGCATACAAATGTATCGTTTCTCTTGTGAAGGAAAATAAGCCCAGGTTGTTTTTCATAGACGGTCCTAGTGGAACAGGCAAAACTTTTTTGTACTGTGCATTGTATGCCAAAGTACGCCTTCTCAACAAAATTATGCTCCCAACAACTACCTCAGGTATAGCGGCTTCTAATATGCCTACTGGTCGAACTACGCATTCTAGATTTAAGATACCAACTGATTATGGTGAATCAATAACATGTAATGTTGGCAAGCACACAAGCCTAGCAGCTGTAATAATAGAAACAACCCTTATCATTTGAGATGAAGCAACAATGGCTCGGAGAGAAAATATTGAGTCACTGGATTTACTTTTAAGAGATTTATGTTTACCCGATATACCTTTTGGTGGAAAGGTTGTTGTTTTAGGAGGTGATTTTCGCCAAACCGTTCCTATTGTTCCTAAAAAAACGCAACAAGAAATACTTGAACATAGCTTGGTTTCTTCAGAGCTGTGGCCCCTTTTCACGCGTTTCCAATTAACAAAGAATATTCGAGCTCAAGAAGATCCTAATTTCTCAAGGTTTTTACTATCATTAGGAAATGGTGAACTACAGGTTGAGGAAAATTCTTTAGTTACGATTCCAGATCAAATATGCTTACCCGTTGGAGAAGTTAGTACTACTCTTGATCAGCTTTTGCATATAATATATCCTAAAATTTCAGACCCATTTGTTCAAGATTCTTCTTTTGAAGGTCGTGCTATCCTTACACCTAGAAATGAAGATGTTGATTTGGTAAACACAAAACTAATACATATGTTTGTAGGATGTTCTTACGTTTACAAAAGCTTTTATACTGTTACTAATGATTATTGTAACATTTACACTACTGAGTTCTTAAACACCCTTTGTCCTTCTGGTCTTAGTCCACATGAGTTGGTACTTAAGTTAAATTGTCCTGTTATTTTATTGCGCAATATCGACCCTGATGGTGGAATATGTAATGGCACTAGGCTCATATGTAGAAAATGTATGCCTAATCTTATACAATGTGAAATTTCTACTGGATTTTGCAAGGGTGAACTTGTACTCATACCGCGGATTACACTTAGACCCCAAGAATCTTATGCTTATCCTTTAAGTTTTCAGAGAAAGCAATTTCCGATAAAGTTATGTTTTGCAATGACTATCAATAAGTCACAAGGACAAACTTTGAATGAAGTTGGAGTTTACATTCGCGAACCTTGCTTTTCTCATGGACAACTATACGTTGCACTATCTCGAGCAAGAAAAGCGAGTAATGTTAAAGTTTTTGATGAACATTCTTTACAAGACAACAACAACTCCTCGTGTGTTACAAATGTTGTTTCATATGCTATTTTACACAAAGCTGGAATTATTTAACACCCTTTTGTTGTCAGTCAATGTCATTATGCAAGTTTGTCCTTCATTTGACTCTACTACACTTGCTACAAAACCGATTTCGGTTCTTAAGTCAGCAACCGAGAGACAATGTTACCGCACGCACTATAATGGTAATGCATTTTATTGTCAACTAATCTTATATCATGCGTTATTATTTGTTGTTCTTTTTTTATCTCTATCATTGTTTCCTTATGTTTATAATTGTACCTTACAGATATAGGCATTACATCACCACATAGGCGGTCTATTTCAAAATACTTGCTGTGCATTGTTGACCTTACCAGGTTCTGCTTTTACGATCCCTTTATTGTATTACCTTGTACGATCATGTTAATTATTTCCTCTATACTACACTTATAAGACAACCTCGCTTTTGTTTAAATTTGAAGAATTCGATGATAGTTACTTTGCATGTCTTTGCTGCAATTATAAATGTCATTGCATGTCTTTTCAAATAAACAAAAAAATATATATTAATTATTCCTATTAAGTATCCTTATTTGTGCTTCGTGTTTTGCTTAAGATTGTTGTTATATACAAATGTTACTGCACTATAATGATAATACATTATTCCACTTTATCCTTGCGGAACAATTTCTGTTATTATTTAAATTGTATTTGTTTGAAATAATGAATATAATGTTTGTTACAAATGTAAGAAAACTCACTATAATTTGTTGTATATGAGTTTCCCTCAATGATTGCGAAATTATATGCACACTACTTTGCATATTTGTGTTACTTCTACCAATTCTCGTTTTCAAGTGCATACATTGTTTGTAATTGTTAGATCAAAAATTGATCTGCACTTACCTCCATACCATGTAACCAAAAATTATTTTGCGCATTACAAATTAACAAAGTGTTATTGTTGTATATGATACACAATGATTTTTTGATATGTTATTTTGCGCTTTTCCTTGTGCCATTTCAGTGGATTCATGTTGTCATGTTTGTGTTGCTCAGTACAACAAATTCAGAGCTCATTTATTAGTTACTGTCCCGAAAGGTTAGTCACTCTTTGTCGATATTGCTGATCCATGTTCTTTTTTCACTTGCTCACAGTTACACAGTATACATGTGCACCTTTTCATGGATTTAAGCACAAACATTGATTATTTAAACCTGATAACATTACTTATAAAATTCTCCGTATACACATAAACTTACAAATATATTATCAGCTTTATGAAAAATATTTAGCCACCATTAATCATAGTACAGTGTAATAGGAAAATTTAATGAAATAACGATATCTTGAATGATTGACATTATTGTTTTGTGTACATAAATTTTATGTTTTCTATCCAACAGCATACAAGAGAGAACCAATTCCCTTTGTATAGCTTAAAAATAGGAAATTTGTGTATCAAAATCAGTTCCTCACTACCAACAAACCTTTTACATGTGCACACAATTCAGGAGCGTTTATCATTGCCCTTTCATTGTCTTAGATATTAGGGATTCAAAATACGGTTAGTTGGTTCTGCCTTAATCTCATAATACTTGCCATATTTTTCATTTTAGACAATTTCATATTACTTGCTACATATCTATTTCGAACACTTATTTTTTTTTCAAGCCATAAATTAACATAATTTTTGGGATTATATTTGATTCCAAATTGTTTTTTAGCTATATGCTAATACTTTTTGTATTTTGCTTATTGTTTAGAGTTTGTGTTGCTCATTATTTTTCGGATCATATATGAATTCGATTGACCAGCAACAGAGATAAGATGATGCGAAGAAAATGATGCCTAAGTAAAAATCTGTTTTTGACAATTTTTGGATGTGATAATCATTATTTTTTATCAAGTTACCAATTTAGTACTGCCATTTTCTAGATTTGATTTCCAATACTAGCCGGCTAAATGCACATTACTTGAACCTCCAGCACTGGTTCTCATGCTCTTTATCTCCCAGGTCATTTAAACTCTCATTTCTAAACTAGTAGAAGAACATGTGGATTATAAGTGATCGCATACTTGTATATATGCTACCTTTTTTGCTAACATATCACATTCATTGGTTTCAGACTTTCAGTATTCGGGTTGCTTAGTAAAGCTATTTTAAGCCCATGGTCTCCGTCATGCAGCATTTTTGACAATTGGTCTTATCTAGGCTTTTGCTGTAACTCAAACTGCAGCTGGTGCATTCAAAAATAAATCCCTTAAAACGCAGTTTCAGTGTCGCACTGACTGTTCTAATCTCATGATCAGTACAACTTCTTCGTATGTATATTTTTCCAAACATACTGCGTTTTTCCATTCTTAACTATAGTTTTTTTGACTCTCATGTCTCTTGTGAAGGGTGTTTGTTCATATTCTTTTGTATAATATAGGCAAACATCAGACTACATAACATTTGCACTTGTATATGTTGTATTATGATTAATGTCTGCGATAGTCCATAGATTAATATCGATCACAAAAAAATTTGTACACCTTTTGAAATCAGGAACCAAAAGTCAAATAAAGTTATGGTTTCAATTGCAGAGTATAGGATATGATTTATTTATCCGCTCCAATGGGGACGTCCAACTTTTAGTCTTGCAAATGGTTTTGCAATGATGGCTACTACTTTAGTATCTATGATTGAGGTTAGAATAATTACAGCCTACCAATCCTTCTCTCTCTTTACAAAATTAGTACTAAAAGCTTCTTTATTTGTCTACTTTTGCATGGTGTAGTTTACTGGAACATTTATAACTATTGCAAGATACAGCAGTGCTACACCATTATCACCATCAGTTATAGCCATGTCGCGGGATTGCTTGTCTAGTAAGCATTATGAATTAACTTCAATAATTTGCTTTTTATTGTCATCCGATCCGTTCTTGCTACTGTTATGTTGTTATGGTCATCAGAATTTGGTTGAGTAATAGATGTTACTTCCATTGCGTGTTGCTTTGTGGCTTGTGCACTTGTTCTTATTCCTAAACAAGTATTATGGAAATTTCACTATAAGACCTACATCATAGTCAGTCCATTGTTAGTTATTATGTACCGTGCAAATCTAAAGATTGGGAAGCACTATTGTTCACCCAATGTCAACTGTAATAATTTCTATACTCTAATTTTAGCATTATATCTAAAACTATGCTTCGCATTTTTTATAGAAAATAAATACAAATATGATGAGTTACGAACTACACACTGACTCACAGTAAGTTTTACAAGCACATTTGCTCTCTTACATAAGCTAAATATAGATTCCTTGCAATTCATTTTTATAGTGTACTAGTATAAAAACTCGTGCAATGCACGAAATTATTAGTATAAAAGTATATATAAATATAAATTTGAAATATTAAGAAACTCTAATTTGAAATTTATGCAGCTTTTAATTTCAAAAATATAATATTATTTCAAGCAAATTTATAAAAACATATCTTGTTGTGATATTAAGGAATAAGTTGATATCAATTTTGGTAAAAAATTTTTTATATGACAAATCAATATGGGAATGACACGTGGAATTTCACATTCTTTTTATTAAATTGTATGATTCTATTTGCTTAATTAGTACAATACAAATGACTTAAACTATTTTTTTTATCATGCAAGTAAAAGTATAGTACCATTGCACTTAAAATCTGCTACTTGTACAACTTGTGCTATACTTCTTAGTTGATGTACTGGTATTAAATGTTTTACATTAAGTGCAAATGTTTAAAGAAATATTAGGTAGCTCTTGCTTTGTGCCTTGCATATTTATTTCCTCGATCGGTTACTGTATTGCTTATTTGCTCAGCACATGTTATTATGTTCTGTAATGTTGCTGAATAATGTAATTAGTTTTTCATCGTTTTTATATTGTTGATATGCTGTCGACTACGCGATTGTTTGTTGAATGGGCGGAAGTGTGCAGGTTGGGTTGGTTAAAAGATTGCTTTTGAGTTTGGGGATAAGGGGTGAGGGAAGAGAGACATGAAGGCATTCCTATAATAATAATAATAATAATAATAATAATAATAATAATAATAATAATAATAATAATAATAATAATAATAATAATAATAATAATAATAGTAATAATAATAATAATAATAATAATAATAATAATAATAATAATAATAATAATAATAATAATAATAATAATAAAAACTACAGTACTTCAGTAAAAGAGTGTGTAATGAATTATTTGTGCTCTCTAAGTCTCTATTTGCATTGATTAGATTTCGTTGATGTCTTGAACTAAACAGCCACTATGAGAGTAAGTGGTGGTTTGTAGACTTTCACCGCCAAACTTTAGTACTTTACTCCAATTGTGCACATGTCTGTTATCTTTGAAAGACTTATTGATATTACATTTTTTGTGCTGTACAGGCTGCTGCTTTGGCATTTTACATTCTCTCAGCACTTTTTGTTGACAACTTTGTGATTATTTTGTAATCACTGTACTTCTTGCAGCTCTTGATTTTTGGGTAGTTAAAAATGTAAGTGGTCGTATTTTGGTTGGGTTGAGGTGGTGGAATGAAATTAATGATTTGGGAGAAAGCGTATGGAAATTTGAATCTCTTGATCAAGAGGTAAGTACTAATATAATTTGTGCAATAGACAAATTACGTTAGAAATTGCTTATCATTTTCTGAATTGCTACATGAAAACCCTTCTTATTGGCATGGGTAAGATTGTTTTGTGTTTCTCTTTCTGATTTTATCATGTGTTGCATAGCCATTGGCACGGTTGAACAAGCAGGACTCATAGCTGTTTTGGTGGAGCCTTTATCTAACAGTAAGTGAAGCTCTTGATCCGATATTTCTTGTTTGACTTTGTTTTCTTTGAAATTATGTACTCATCTTTGCGAATGATTAAGAGGCTTTCATTCAAGGGCATCCAAATATATGTGTTACTCCCTCTGTTCTTATTTGATATTCTCATAAGGAATTTTCACATGAATTAATTTAGAATCTTAAAAAAATTTATGATAAGGTAGATGATAGAAATATTTTATATTTTGATTTTAATTGTAAGAAGGAACATATCGGGACCACAAACATAACTTTTGGCAATATTAAATCCGATGGGAAGGAATTCGATTGATAAAAGAGTTCCATAAAAACTAAGGACAACCTTGTCCAAAATGTGTAATAATTACGGTTAAATATGACTAAAATAATATGATAAAAATAGAAAGATTTTTCGTGGGAACATCAATTGGAATACCCCTAAATGACAAATGGGAACATCAAAAAGGAAACAAAGGGAGTACTTCTTAATTCATAACTTCCTGTTGCTGCTCCTGAAATCCTGTCTGTCTGCCTCATGACGCTTTTTCATAATTTGTATTGTACTAGAGTATACAACCAATTACCAAACATATCTTATCTTTGAAGAATTATTGTGTGATTCTTGTTTTGGTACTATTGCAATCTAAAGTTCAAATTTTTCCATTGATCATTGCAGGCTGTTGCATGGATTATTCTTGGAATCTTTTCTCTGATACGGTTTCAAGCTGATTATCTCTTGGTTGTAGCTGTTTGTTTATCTCTCAGCATCGCTAACATTGTTGGTTTTACCAAGTGCAGGAAAGGTGAGTGGAATCATTACATGGTTTTTAGCAGAAGTAGTCAGAAAATGATAATTTTGGTTCCCTACATTGTCGTGCATAACTCGAGTACAACTCTTAGAAATTTGTTTATGAATCAATGCATTTTTACTTACTACGTGGAGAGTTGGAGACTACTCCCGTTATCCATTTTAATTTGCATGCAATGCACGCAATTTATATTCAGGGTTGTGTCACCTTGCACTATTTTTTCTTTTGCTTTTATTCTTACAACTCTCTTCAATCTCAATTCTCACCTACAATCTCATTCTCTCTTTTAATCTCATTCACTCATTACTTGATTCACTTGTTATTGGTCTTATGTACCAACCACAAAGTTATATTTGCACCTCTTGAAAGAGGTGCAAATCAAATGGGATGGAGGGACTAGAATGCAAATAATAAATGTCATCCTACATTTCTATATCCAAAAGTCGCTTAAGTGGACTTTGTAGTAAGCCTTCACGATATCATTTAAGATCGGTACATAAGGCAATATTGTTACAATGAGATGTTGATGATCCACTTGGGATATCGAATAAAGTGGAATTTTCTGTATTTCTAAGGCAATGATGCATTGTAGTTGTTGATGAACCATGGAACACGTTCTTTTTGCCATTACACACTTTTCCCATTTTGTTCTCCTTGTCCTTCACATCATATTCAAGAAGCAATGTCTGATTCCCTCGCATTTCCCATTTTTCTTTCTTTTTTCATTAGAAAATACAAACATAGTTCTATTACTAATCCATCATTATGATTTTCCTAATTTATAGTGAGTTCGTCAATGCTATCAGTTTTTTACCTCTATGATTTAATTATCAACATCTTGCAATTGTGAAGGGACAAGTTAAAAAATATTGTTAAAAAGAGACAATGTGCTCAGTTGACAATTATTTTCCACCAACTTATAATGAGATACAACTTAATGTATGTGTTACAATTCATGAACTCCTCATGTTTCTAGATTTGATTGAGACACAATCACACAAGTAATGCAAAACTCTGTAAGAAATGAGCAATGAGTGCACGGTAATCTTTTCATTCCTTTTAGGCATTCTTTCTCTTATTCGAACTGGTCTAACGATGACGTATTTGGGTGCTAATTGTATGGGATATCAAATATGTAAAGAGGTCATTAAAATATTATTAATAGAGACTTGTTTGTTGTGTTTAGAAGAATAAACGTGTTTTAGGGTTTTCAATGATCAGTTTATTCATTCATAATGAATCATTATACAAAGCTCTCAATATATACAAGAAGAGTTACCCTAAATAACATTATACAGAATATAATCTAATCCCTAAATATATGCAGTAATATTCGCAGAATAATATGCAGAATAATATGTTTCCATATTTCTAACACTCCCCCTCAAGTTGGGTCGTGGGATCACCAATACCAACTTGCATAGAACATCTTCGAAGAACTGGGTTCCTACTGCTTTTGTGAGGATATCGGCTAACTGGTCTTCTGATCTTACATAAGGCAACTTTATGATTTCATCTTCTAACTTCTCCTTTATGAAATGTCTATCCACCTCAACATGTTTAGTGCAATCATGTTGAACTGGGTTCTCTGAAATTTCAATAGCTGCCTGATTATTACAATATAACACACAACTCTTCATAGGCATAAAACCGAGCTCTGTCAGAAGCTTTCTTAACCATAGGACTTCAGTGACCCCCTTTGCGACTCCTCGAAATTCAGCTTCAGCACTAGAGAGAGCCACGACTTTCTGTTTCTTACTTCTCCAAGTCACAAGATTCCCCCCAACTAGAGTAAAGAACCCTAAAGTCGATTTTCTGTCGTCTCTGTCACCAGCCCAATCTGCATCTGTATAAGCAACCAAGTCAAGATGACCATTCCTTTGGTATAGAACTCCTCTGCCTGGAGACCCTTTCAAATACCTTAGGATTCTGATGACTGCTTCCATGTGCTGTACCTGTGGTCTATGCATAAAACGACTTACAACCCCAACTGCATAAGCAATGTCCGGTCTCGTATGAGCCAAGTATATAAGTTTTCCTACCAACTTCTGGTACTGTGCACAATTGGTAGGTTCTCCATCTACTAGCATCTGTAACCCATGGTTCATCATCATCGGAGTCTCAATGGGCTTACAATCCAGCATACCAGCTTCTGCTAGCAAATCCAATACATACTTCCTCTGTGAGATAAAGATGCCTCTATTAGATCTTAGGACCTCAATCCCCAAGAAATACTTGAGCCTTCCTAGATCCTTCATTTCAAACTCCTGGAACAGTCTCTCTTTCAAAGCTTTGATTTCTTCTCTATCATCCCTTGTAATGATCATGTCATCTACATAAATAATGAGACAAGTTATCTTACTTCCGTTCTTCTTCAGAAAGAGTGTATGATCGGAATTACTCTGTCGGTACCCAAACTTCTTCATCGCTGAAGTGAACATGCCAAACCATGCTTGGGGCGATTGTTTTAACCCATATAAAGCTTTCCGTAACCTGCACCCTTCATTTCTCCCAAAGTCTCCTGAGAAGCCTGGAGGAGCCTGCATATAGACCTCCTCCTTTAATTCTCCATGAAGAAAGGCATTTTTGACATCGAATTGGTGAAGAGGCCAATCAAGATTTGCTGCAATAGAAAACACAACCCTTATAGTATCCAGCTTAGCAACTGGAGAGAATGTCTTTGAGTAATCTAATCCATATGTTTGTGTATACCCTTTTGCCACAAGTCTAGCTTTGTACCGTTCTATGGACCCATCTGCTTTATATTTCACTGTATACACCCATTTGCATCCCACTATTTTCTTCTCCTTCGGTAAGATGCATTTCTCCCACGTTCCATTTTTCCGTAGAGCGTTAATCTCCTCTTCTATAGCCTTCCTCCATTTTTCATCTTGCATAGCTTCATCAACATTTCGTGGAAGTTCAGTAGCATAAAGAGCGGCTTTGAATGCTAAAGCAGTCTGTGACATGTTTCCCTCCACGGTTGGCTCAATCGGGTATCTCGATCTCTTGGCCTCATAATCTGGATCATACCTCTTAGGGGGCACACCTCGAGTTGAGCGAGGTGGAAGTGTGTACCCTTGACGTTCACTTGTCTGCTCTTTCCCTGTCTCCACAATTTCACTAGTAACATCAACAATATCAGCATCACAGATCTTATCTTGCTCAAGTAAAGAACTAACCTGATGTTCAGACGTAACTGGTTGTGGTATGGGGTGCAAAACTTGGGGAGACAGTTCGGTAGCATCGCCTAGTTGCTCTTGTGGGTCTAGGTTTGGCATCTATGGACTGGCTAACCATCTGAGATCGTCACTCTGCATCTCCCCCTGACATCGAGGATGAGTGTAATAGTATTCGGACTCGGAGAAATCACAATCCATCATAGTATACATGCGTCGATCAGTGGGATCATAACACCTATACCCCTTCTGGTTTCTTTCATAACCCAAAAAAACACACTTAATAGCCCATGGTTCCAGTTTACTTCTTACCCGCTTCGGACAATGAACATAGACAGTGCACCCAAAGATCCGGGGTGGTAAGGAATGTGAAGATGGTATGGGTAGGTATGTTTGAAGGCTCTCTAAAGGTGTTTTGTAGTTTAGGGCTTTTGTGGGAAGACGATTAGTGAGGTAGGTAGCGGTGGAAATAGCGTCGGGCCAATGGGTAGAAGGGACATGGGATTCAAGCATAATGGCTCGAGTTATGTCTAGTAAGGTTCTGTTTTTTCGTTCAGCGACACCATTTTGTTGGGGTGTGTCTGGACACGAAGTCTGGTGTATAATTATCCCTTTAATAGAAAAGAATTGGTGCATCTCAGTGTTAACATATTCACGGCCATTATCAGTTCTCAAGATACGGAGTGGGGTTTGGAATTGGGTGCAAATCATGTTATAAAAATCGACAAATACTATAAACACCTCAGACTTGTGCTTAAGAAAATAAATTCAGCTCATTCGAGTACAATCATCGATAAACACAATATAATATTAAAAACCATGCATTCCGCAAACAGGAGCGGGTCACCAAACATCAGAATGAACAATCATAAAAGGTAAACTGGATTTATTCAAACTACTACGATACGAATGTTTATGACTTTTAGCTAGAATACATGTCTCACACTGAAAATCCAAATTTAATCTAGCTAAAGGTGGGAAAAAGTTTCTCAAGATACCCTAAAGATGGATGCCCAAGTCTCCGATGCCAAGTCCACAGTTGTTTCTCCTGTGACCCGTGAGCAAGAACTGCGTTGCCTTGTTGAATTGTCTCTTCCAAGTAGTACAGACCGCCTCTTTCAATACCATGCCCAATAATTTTGCCTGTCTGAACATCCTGCACAACACAGCAGCCAGATTTTATAAGCACAGTACAATTGAGTTCCCTCGTAAGATGACTTACGGACAACAGTTTATGTGAGAGATTAGGAACAAATAAACAATTATTCAAGGTTAAATTTCCTGGCACAGTAATTGTTCCAGCACCCACGACTTTAATTCCTTTCCCATTAGCTGTTTTAATGAGATTTTTTTCCGGTCGGACACGATTTAAAAAATCGTTTGGATCATAAGACATCGTGTCCGTAGCTCCGCAATCAAGAATCCATCCGTTAGTAAAATTAAACAAGGCACTTTTATTTTCACAAAAAAAAGAAAAAGCATGTGAAGGTAATGGAGCCACGTCGCCCCTTATTTCCATTAAAAACGTGCACCCTTCATTTGAAGGGTCATTTTCACTCCCTTCCTACTTTCTCTCTCTAGGTAAGAGAGAATGGGTTTCCTTTTTCTGATTTTGAGTTTCCTTTTCCTGACATTGCTTTTCCTTTTTACCTTCATCTTCTTTTGAGTGTTTACCCATGGCAGCTTCTGGTTTTTCTTCAAAATGTCCGTCCACACTAAGTCCCACTGCAGTTTTCCCACCTTGTGATTTTTCTGAAAAACGTGACACCACCGGTTTTGCTCCTCTCTTCTTGGTATCCGGCCACCAATAGGGGTATCCCACTAATTTGAAGCAATTGGCCTTTGTGTGTCTCGATCCTCCGCAATGAGAACAGTGCACCTGACTTTTATCATCCTCACCACGCCGGTATGGTCTTTCTGGTTTCCCTCTGACAGCGAAAACACCACCGGTACCGGTGCCCGATGACTCGAAATCAGATGAGGGCCCCTTGTTTAGTATCCCCCTCCTCATTATTTCTCTTCTAATACATGCATAAGCCTCCTCCACTGAGGGTAGTGGATTTTGGAGTAATAAATCTTGTTTGTCTTTATCAAACGACTCATTAATTCCTGCTAAGAACTGGTATAATCGATTCTGTTGTATGATTCGACTATAAGTAACAATGTTGTGGGGGTCCTTCATGGGGTTAGGTTGACGCCTGTCAATCTCCTTCCAAAGGGCTATAAGCCGGCTGTAGTATTTGTCAATTGGATATGTGCCTTGTTCGATTTTATTCGTCTTGACAGTGAGGTCAAATATTTGTAGACCATCACTACCACTACTGTATAACGTCTCTATGCCCTTCCATAATGTTTTTCCTGTTGGGAAATCAAGAAATTGATTAACCAAATCCTGATCTATACTCTCGATTATCCAAGAAATCACGATCGAATCTTGCCTCATCCACTGGTTGTACTCTAGGTCTCCTTGTGACGGTGGTTCGGCGATGATGTGATTGAGCCGACCACGACTGCTAATGGCCCAATGCATCAGCCTGGACCATTTAGTATAGTTTTGGTTGTTTAATTTTTCGAAAATCGAAAATGATGTGGTGTTGGTTTGGTTTTCTGTGGGTGGTTTGTTGGTGTTTAACTGTGAGAACAGTTGCAACAACTGTCCCATAGTCACTGGCTGTTCTGGTGAGATGATGGTTTTTGGGTCGGTTCCCATTTTTTTTTGGTCAGGTAAGGTTTTTCGGTAAAGGATGACGCCGCGTCGACCGTTTTCTGGTGAGATGATGGTTTTTGGGTCGGTTCCCATTTTTTTTTGGTCAGGTAAGGTTTTTCGGTAAAGGATGACGCCGCGTCGACCGTTTTCTGCCTCAGAAACGTTCCGGCTCTGATACCATGTTTAGAAGAATAAATGTGTTTTAGGGTTTTCAATGATCAGTTTATTCATTCATAATCAATCATTATACAAAGCTCTCAATATATACAAGAAGAGTTACCCTAAATAACATTATACAGAATATAATCTAATCCCTAAATATATGCAGTAATATTCGCAGAATAATATGCAGAATAATATGTTTCCATATTTCTAACATGTTGGTTGCATCAAGTTTGGCTTTTTGTGACGCTAAAATGGAAAGATGGAAAAAGCAATAAAAATTGTCATGAAATAATTAAAATAAAATAAAGAATAGGGTGATTAGTGTTTAAGCATGATGATGGGTGGGCATTGAAATCCATTAGGAAGTTTTTCCATTGCTATGTTCTAGCGTCTTAAGTTTGATGGACAAACAGTGATAAAAAAAGGCACATAAAGAAAAATGGCAGAGTGTATATAACTAATACTAGCAGCATGTATTTGTCTTCTGAATGAAAGTTTATGCAAAAAAGAGAATATTCTTTTACTTCTTTGAGTGTATCTTGAGTACCCAAACTTGTTCTGCCAAGTGTTTTAAGAACTCTTTCTTTGTTGGGAGTATGTTTTTTTACCTTAACTGTGGTTAGCAACATTTCATCATCAATGAGAATACTTTTCTTTCTGCTATCATTTTTTGTGCTTGATTAATCGGATTAGCAATATGGGCAGATTGGAGCAGGTCACTTAAACTTTAACCTTGTATGGCCGTAGCCTACTAAAATCTTCTTATCTACCTCATACCCACCACCCATATGTACTCATAGCGGGTAACCTTTTATACCCATGCCTATCCAAATGTAAATTGGGTACCTTTCATGGCTGGTCAATATGCATATTTATATCATCACTATTGTTTTCAAAAAATAATTTAGTGAATTGAACAACACCAAGATCCAAGCAGCAAAAGGAGTATCTGTGTGCGGGCAGTAACCAAACAAATGGAGTTGAGTTCCAAATGGAAAAGTACGTTTTCAACACTTATAATCATTGTCTGCTGCCCTTCCAAATTCTATCCATAGTTCACTCCACTATGACATGGTTTCATTTTGCTTTCTTGTTCTTATTCCATTAATTGCTCTCTTTGTTTGGATAGAGGGAAGAATCGTAACATTATCCATCAACGATAGAAAGCTTAGATTTTCACTCTAATACTTTTATAACATTTACACCTAATTTGCTACATATTTTTTGCGTGTATTTGATTCTCTTAAGTTCCATTTAACAAGTTTTTTTTTTGAAATATAATAGGAAGTCACCATCTCATACTTGCGTGTATCTACTTCCTTCCCTTACTAATTGAACAAGGGGTTAAGCTTATTTGCTTAGCAGCAGCAATATGATTATTTTAGGTAATGCCAATATTGATTCTACTGTTTAATTTGAGTTTTATTTTGGTAAGTTTTGATTTAATGTGCTGATAGTTGGGTTATCTTATTTGGTGCATAGAGTTGTTGCTGCTACAACAGCTATGCTAATGAGTGAGGAATTGATACTGGTCGGGGTAATTCGAGTCCGGCTTCGAGGCAGATCTACTTGACTTTCCAAGCTGATAGTAGATTTAAAGAGAAGGATGTGTCCAGCTATTATAGGTTAGATTAATGTTTATAATACATTTAACATATCAGCGCCTCAGAAAACTGTTTGTTCATTACATGTTTGTTCAACGGATTACATTTTTTTCTGCCCCATAACAATGTGCCAATCCTTCACTCATATTTGCAACCTATGTAGTGAATGTATATGTGCGTAAATGCTTGTTTTATCATTTCTTGTGTTGATTAATGTTGTCCTACTTTTTATATATAGTGTCATTGCAGCTGGGAGGATATGGACAAAATGTTTGTGGAAGTTGAGGGGATAATTTGATGACAAATTAAGGTTAAGAGCATTTTAATAAGTGAAAATTTAGGGTTTAGATTTTCTTTTGTTTGGATAATCTATTTAAGGTTAGTTTCATTTATTTTTGTTTGGATTCTACTAATTTAGTTTTTAGTTTTTTGGGTCAATGTATTTGGGTTTTTCTAATTTGATTTATTTATGTTGCAGAACCGTGGATTTGTGATTGACATCTTTCTTCATTCATTACTCTAATGATGTCATCTTACGAGGGTAGATTCTCGATTCTTTTGAGAATCACCTCAAATTGTGAACCAAACATTATATGTGCAGTAGGAGGCGGTCCAAACGAACACCAGATTCCGAAATCTGAGCCCAAAGAGGACTTGGTGCAGCAGCCAGAACTGGTTTGCAAATGTGCAGATTATTATATCTTGTTGTGCTAATGTGCTTGATCCCCAATGGCTTGTGCTGCTTGGTATGACAGAAGCTGCAAGCTCATTCAGAGGTTACGTACTGATGCTAAACAGGATCAAGGATCTGTGTTTGTTAATGTAATCATCAATAAGTGCTCCTTAATCTGCTCTTTTATGATCATTTATTAATGCATTACTATTAATGTATATTTGAGACAATGATGCATTCTAAGTGCTGATGGACCATCCCTACTAAATATATTTATAAGGATAAACAATGTATACCCATTGATTCGTACCTCATGAAGATTCAGTCTTTTTGAGGTTGCTTTTGCATTGTGTTGAGTTCTCTATGCAAGCAACTAATCTTTCTTGTGTAGTATGCATATTATTTTCTTATTAGAGCAGCAGTTTAGGCATCTTCATTGGCAAGTAAATAATATACTTTTGTTTAGGTTTTAATCTGATAAATTATGTAATCATTTTGAACAACAACACTATAATGTAGTGAACTTTTTGATAATTTTTTCGGTTGACAGATACTGAGAAAGACAATCACCAAAAATGAGGATCGAGTACTTCGAAGCATCATCAAGTCAAGACATTCAGTACTTTTATACATAAGTTACAACCTCAGACAATGTTGTTGCCATTAACATTGATGTTGCATTAGTCTTAGATGGCACAAGTGAGAAGGTATGCATATATATCCTCTTGTTTTTGTTTTTTACCTTCCTTTTTTGTGAATTTGGATTTTTATTGCTTTTTACTAGGTTATCAAAGGATCATGACTGTTGTTTGCTTGATGGCACTTTGAAAAAAAAAGATCAGCACCTTTTCGTGCACATTCGGCTGTATTGTTCATATTGAGAGGGATTAGACTTTTTTTCATGTTGCTTTGTTGATTACCCACATTTAAAATAGTACTGAATATAATTTCTTGATCTCAATATTGATTACCAAGCAAAGAGGTTAAAAAAAATCAGAAGTAATGTTCTTGGTGCACCATTAACAAACATCACAGCACATTGTGATTGTTTTTCAAAGAATTGTACACATTTAATTTTTTTTGGGATTGATCTTTTGTGTAAATTGATCTCATTAGTTTTGTGCCATCAAGAAGAAAAAAATCAGAAATAAAAAAAAGAGTCCAATTCATACAACATTGGGAAAAACATCACAGTGCATTATCTTAACACGTTTCTGAATTTTTTGTGTGCGAAAATAATCTGATTTTTTTTAAGTTATTGATGCCCACATTTAATGGTAGTGGATAAAGGCTTTTTTTATCACATTATTAATTAATAAACAAAGGATTAAAAGAATAAAAAAAATAACAAAGTTTCGTGCAACAGTTTATGAAAAAGAACCACATCTGATCTTTGTAACTTTTGTTTTGTTTTGTTCTGTTTTGTGGACATTCTGATTTTTGGTGCACAATAGTGTTGGTATAAGTTTGTTTTGTTTTGTTTTTGTGCAATAGTATACATCACTATGCTTGTTGTATTACATTTTTGTATACTAAATGCTACCAAAACACTACCCAATCACTACAATAGTAGCACACCTTACTTGATCTCACCATACCACTTCACATGTCTTACTATGCCACATGTCATAACTAACTTATACCAACACTATTGCTGAATTAGTGATCAACATTACTCATTTACTGTAGACATTGCATTACTCACCTCCTCTTTTCACCAAATGTAACATTTTCTCACATACTTATCCAATAATTACATACATGTCTATCATGCAACATTATTAAAGATACAACTATCCTTATCTCTTTTATCATTTACTTCTTTATATACAAATCCTTTAGAACATATCTTACACTATAGTTCATATAGCTCATTTTCCCAAAAACACACAACATTATTACCAACTCAAATAAAGTAAGCTTTTCTTATAGCTTTTTAAATATATTAAATTACATATTTACAATAAAACCAACGTTTTGTAAGAAAAGTCATTGAAATATTTTTAGGTATATTATGAATAGCTTCTTTTGTATATAAAACATACTATAAGTATCTAAGTAACTTTATTAGTGTTCTCTTATAATGATCTTTGATTGTAATTGATTGTTCATAACTATTTTTGTACTTCGGTAATTGTATTTATAGTCTTCTTAGGAAATGCTTCTTCACTACCCAAAACTATACTTAAATACTTTTACTATGGTGGTGTATTGGTGTTAAGATGCTGTCATGATCTGGACACTTTGGTAGTGCTGGGACTATTCGTAAGTGATCTACGAAGTTGTTAATCATAGAAAATTAGAATTTTATATATCAGCACTTGTAAAAATTAAAATATATTATCTATATTCTATCTATATAAAAACTAAATTGAAATAAACTGTTAACATAACCCACTATATATATTTTAGTTGTGTAAAATACTCAATTAACCTAATCACTTATACTCTTAGTTAAATGAAATTAATTTATCCCTTAAGGCACTTTTGTTCGAAAGTTTATTCTTTTTAGAATAATGTGTGAATTACATAATTTTCAGGTTATATATCCTGTAAACTTATGAAAAGTGTCTATTTAATTGCACATGTTGTTTTCATCTTACATTGCAGATTACTATTGCATTCAGCTTACCATTTAAGTGGTTTTGCCCTTTTTTTACAGACTACATCTCTAACTATGCAGCAAGATTACACGTTTTTTGCCGACCTTACAGACAAGTCAACACTCCTTAGAGTCAAAGTCAGAGTTATTGAAAAATCGCGATTGTTCCAATCACCTGGAAAAAAGAAATATTAGCGACTCGTACTTCAAGATATGCAGGTATTTATACTTTTTGCCACACACTATTTCTAACTTCCATATACTTTGCATACACATATAATTGAAATAATTAATTGTTTCCTTAAACAGGGTTCTGTAATGAGGCCACCTTATTTGAAGACGACATTGCTGCATATGACACCATCATTAAATAGAACTACGAGTATATCATTTCAAATGCTACCATAAAAGCTGTTGATCTAAAATATCAGACAAGAGAAAATGAATTTCAAATGACAATAAACAATCGTACTATCATTCAGCCAACATGCACTGAGTCACAGGAGACCTCAATACCATACGATCGCCTCCCTCCCTAGAATGGCTAAGACCTGCGATAGATTTGGTTTGTATAGGGTCTTCCATCTATCTAAATTTCAATTTTTTTTATCATCAATAACAATATAATTCACTTTTGTACAATGACTTTCTTGTTAGATATACTTGGTATTATCATCTTTGTTAGTGAAGTTCGGCAAGTAAAAGGAGCATTTGCTCGACAAAACAGCGTATGTGATATATTCATTACAGATCACAGGTATCACTACAGAGATTTATGTTTACCCACAAGCAAACTAAATTCACACGAACTTTAATTTATTATAATTACATAGATAATAGACATAAAAATCTTTTTAATGATCTTACGATCATGTTTTTTTGATAACATGATAATTTAATTAATATCACGTTTTGATTTATTATTAATACAATAAATGAGACTTTTCATGATAAGAACTATATATATCTAAAATATTATTATTCTTATTGGGAATAAGATTTTTATATTTTGTTATATAATAAAAAGACTTTTCGTGATAAAGGTATATACATCTAAAATTTTATTATTCTTACTAGGAATAAGATTTGTATATTTTGCTACTTGTCCGTCCAACAATAAGAAACTCATAATTTGATATGTGCTAATTGCTGATGCATCTTTAGTAGTTGGTACATTCCCCATAGCTTCATAATCTTTTAATATTAATAGTAGATTTGATGATCACAAATATGATAATCATTATATTAATTTTGTATTACTTTTTACTTATAACACCACTTTTATGTACACTAGTGGAAAAAAGTAGAGCTGTTCATGGGCGGGCTACCCGTTAGGCCCGGCCCGCCCGGCTCGAAAAACGGGCGGGCGCGGGTAGCATTTTTAAAAAAAATTTAAAGTTTGGGCGGGTAATACCCGCCCGCCAAGATAAATGGGCGGGTAGCGACAATAAAAATTACCCGCGGGTATACCCGCCCGCCCGCTTATTTTAATATATTAATATTTTTTTTTATGAAAGGTAATATATTAATATTAAGTAGTATGCTTTGGGCTTTTAAAGTAAGTCCAATAAGTGTCCATTTCTCTAAAATATTCATTCACTTTAGAAATTACAATGTCTTACTATTCTTAGGGTTAGAGTAGAGAGACTTTAGTCTTCATTCTCTCAACTTGTGCTGTGCGGCGCCTCATTCTCTCAACTTCTTCATTCTCTTTAACTTCTACTCTTCTAGTCTTCATTCTTCAACTTACATTCGAGTTTCGACATTTGATTATTTTGAGACGTTTTATGTATTTGTAGTATTTTGGATTATGTATTGTATTTTAATTATTATTAAAACTTAATTTTATATTTTGTATTGTATTTTTGGTATTTATGAGAAAATACCCGCGGCGCCCGCGGCACCCGCCCGCTTTAAAAATGGGCGGGTAGCGACACAAAAATATGCCCGCAATCGCGGGCGGGCATTTGAATTTTTCTGCCCGCGGGTAGATTTTGTAGCAACTACCCGCCCCGCTACCCGCGCCCGCCCGCCCATGAACAGCTCTAGAAAAAAGCTTATTGGCTGCGGCTTATTGGCTGCGGTTGTAGAGTATACGCAGCCAATATGTAAAATTTAAAAAAAAAATACAATAGGCTGCGGTTTTTTTACTTGCCCGCAACAATAATTAAAATATATCATGAGCTGCGGTTTTTTAGTATGTCCGCAGCATAAAGCCCAGCCCAAAAAAAAAAACCCTAAAATTTGCTTAAGAGGCGCCGTTTATTTTATAAAAAAAACCCTAGATACCTGCCTTCATAAAACAGCTCTTCATAAAATCTCTATTCTCTCTCTTCATACCGGCTTCTTTCTAAAAAACCCTAGGCCTTCTTTCTAAAAAAACACTAAAAATCTTAAGTCTCCTTCTCCTTCTTCATACCGGCGGCCTGTGCCTTCAAAGTCTCCTTCAAAATCGATTTTCTTCTTCTGTAAGTTCGAGATCTGTAAGTTCTAGATGTCGCTCCTTCTCTCTAACAGTTAAAACGACGCTCCTTCTCTCTAAAAAAACTCATTCTCTCTAAAAAACCCTACCTGTATCAATGGCGTCCTTTTGTAAGTTCGAGATATGTAAGTTCTAGATGTCGCCTCCTTCTCTCATACTTTGAAGATTTCAAAGATTTCAAAGATTTTGATGTTCAACGATTTCAATTCGAAGATCTTGATGTTCAACGAGATCTTGATGTAATTTTTTGATTGTAATTTTGATGTTGATGTTCGTCTTTTTTTTATTGTAATTTTTTAGATTTCGTTTTCTGATTGTAATCTTTTAGATCTTGATGTTCTTCGTTTTTTGATTGTAATTTTATAGATTTCGTTTTTCTTTTTTTTGATGTTCAAGTCTCATTTGCATGTTTTCTGGGTTGTTTTTTGATTTTTTTAAATTTTTTTTGGTTCATCTTTTTTGAATTGTTTGCATTCAAGTTTTGATTGTAATTTTTTGATTTAGTTTTTTGATGTTCATTTTAGATAATGTTGATTTCCAGATCTCGTTTATTATTCATCTTCAACGAAATGCAAATGTTTTTTTTTTATTTTGAAAAATGAGTATATGCTGCGGTTCTTAGTTACACCCGCAGCAAATAAATTTTTTTTTTATTTTGGAAAATGAGTATATGCTGCGGTTTTTAGAACCGCAGCAAATAAATTTTTCACATCTGCTGCTGTTATTAATGATGCGGTTCAAAACCGCAGCCTATATTAGCCTAAAAACCGCAGCAGTTAACGTTTTTTCCACTAGTGGTAGCTCACATCAACCTCTGACAATTTCGGCCTGGAATGATCTATCTTGTTTCTTTGATAACAGTCTTGATTCAAACCCTATTGTGGGTTTCACTTCCTTAAAACTAACATCTCATAAAGGTATTTAACCACCATATACTTATACTCTTTTTCCTGTTGCAATAAAAAATATTGTCACATCATCTGTTCTATTTGTATAGGTTTTGGCCTTGGAACGATTATGTCCACCAATATAATACTTGAACCAGCTGGTGATAAGGCAAACAGACTAAGACAATGGTAAACACGTAAATACTCATTACAAGTTTATACTTCACAGTACTCATAACATTTTATTATTATTACATATTTTGGCTTCTTTCAGGGCTTTCTCGTATACCAACTTACTTTCTGAAAGACGATACAATATTATGCAAACACAAAAAATATCAGACCACCAACATGTTTGCACAATCGATTGGGTTAAATCCAAAACAGTAAGCTATAAAACAATTTTACACTGTTATTAATTAGCTTCAAAATCTAACTTACTAATAACCACTATTTCCATTACTACTTACACAAGGTACTCAACAAAAAAATTTTATTTTAATATACACCAATAGTAGACAAAAATATTTCTATTACAATAACTATTTACACCTTTTTTTTAGGCTTCAAATACAATCCAAGAAGAAAGGCATTGGATCAAAGCATTCATAAGCAATTTCAGCTACGCTGATGTTAGAAAATTCTTGACTTGTAGTAATGGTAATACAAAAACATATACAGAAAAAAACTTTCTGTTCAACTGCCCAACATGTTACAAAAAAGACTGTACATCTATTCCAAGGTTAGTTAATAACAAAATGCCCTTCCAAATAAGTCATAAACTAACCAGAATAATTTACTCTTCTCAGATTAGTACTAAACCTTAATGCTGAAGATAGCAGTGGCACATTAGTCTAACAACATTTACCGACATAATTGAGCAGTTATTTGAAAAACCAGTTAAAGAACTTTATGAACCCACTACGACCGTGAATATCTACATTCAATTTAATACCCACTATATATATGCAACGACTAAATACATTTTCTTCTCTAATACGCACAGGAAAATGTAGAAGCATTTCACAATATAGCACAAATATTACAAACAAAGCCGATATACATGCTGCATGGCCCAGCAACATCATTATCAAAAAACGGCGTTTTAAAATGGGTTCTTAAATCGATTTCCCTCACCCATTGATGTCAGTGAATCAGCTACTACTGGTACATCAAGCGCTTCTTCACGTGTTTAACATACAGGTACATTACGCCAACATAATCACATGACTTCTATACTTTTGTATACTATTTCCACCATAAAAACTTCCTTCACTTCACAATAAACACAAATAAAATATAGGCATACAAATTATTTTTCCGTATTTTATATCGTAACTATATTTATGAACTTTATGTTTTAAAAGATATATGATACATTATTACTGTACCTGCAGGAATAACGAAGTTTTGGAAGTACAATTATAGCTATGTGAACTCATGTTTTACTATAACGTTGTCATGCTAGAGCGATTTCATTGTACAATTTTATTATGTTTTTCCACTTCTATAACTTTATTGTTATACTATATTTATCTACCTTTTTTTTAAAACATATGCTTTTACAACTTTGTCCATCATGTTTGTATTGTACTTTTGTTTTCCCGATTTCAGACTACACGTTCTTACAATATTTTAGCTTCATAAATTTTGTCTCATTCAATTTTCTATAACAGTATATAAGCTAACATTTTAACTTGATCTTACAACTTACACTAGTACGAAGCAGTATGTGAGAGGCCTGGGTTATTGTCCCTTTTTTTTCCACTTCACTATCGCCAAATTCCGCTAACTCCTGAATTGCACAACTCATGATCCAAATTACTCTCGTTGGAGTAGATCTCAGAAAACTCTGAGATTTCAGAATATAAATTGCGCTTCATTGGGTTGATAGAGTTCAAATATGCATCTGTGGCCCTATAACTCGTTTAGTTTCGCCTCCTTCAAATATATTCAGAAGAGATTTGATGGGTTTTAAAATATTAATTTTACGATTTATTAATGTAGTTAGATATTGAAATTCTCAAATTCTCTACACTTCTTTTGGGAATTCATGCCATTAAACTACTGTAGTGCTCCTCAATACTTGGTCATCCGTTTTTACTGGCGTCACGGCCTTTCAGGTTTGCTTCTTAATTTTATCCGGAAAATTGAATTGTGTTCTTATAAAATTAGGGTTTATTATTGTTCTTATCGCCTAAATTTGCAGTAATTAACTTTTGTTTATTTTGCTTCCTCATGTGTTCGTAGAAATACTTGTGTTGGTGAATGTTGTTTAATTGGTCATATTTGATTCTTTACATTGAATTAGTATTGAAAATTAGGTTTTTAATTTGACTGAGCTGTCATAGTTAGTACTTACTCTTGTTGCTGCATATAAGATCTTACAATCAAATTTGATCGAAGAGTGTCTGTTTGGCAAATATTTCTAAGTCGTGTGCTGGTGCGTAGTGCTATTGTGTGCTGTTTTCATTATATAATTAGTTTTATATAATGGTTTAACATTGTTTAACTTCCTCCGTTGTTAAATACCTGCTACCTATGTTTATTGGCACAATTCATCGTTTAAATTTATTTTTCTTTGGCGGCTAATGTGTAAAAAGAAATATAGTCAAGTAGAGTCTTGTTGAATAGTCTAATCGCATATTTTCATGATATTAACTTTTTATAATTTTTAGTTATGCATATTCGATATATAAATGATCAAATTAATGATTAAATTGTGTAAAAGGTCAAATATAACAAGTAAAATGGAATGGAGAAAGTACATTAAAATATCAAAATCTCTTCTTTGAATGTCTATCTCTTATCTATTTTTGTTCTGCTAGTCCACACTGCAATGTGTTGTGTTGTGTTCACATTGCTACTGTTGATATCTACCTAAGGTTTTTAATGTTCTTGACACTGATTTTTTTCCTTGTACTTGTCATATTACTTGTCTTTGTTCTTTCTAATTTCTATTTTAGTCCTTCACATTCACCATATATTCCCTGTCACATAATATCTATGCAATTTTTTGTTTTCAAATAATTTTAATTAATAATATTGTATGATTAGGGGTCAAGTTAATGATTGTTTTTAGTTGAAATGTAAATATTCTGATTTCCCAATGGTAAGATGCGAACAATTTAGTGTCTTTTAATGTTTATGATCCTTGTGAAAGCTAGATTAAGGTGGTATGGAAAAGCATGGTTTAAAGCTAGAATTAAATTATTGTACCTATATTGCTTTGACATAATATACGATGCTTTTTGTAGGTGGTAC
Source organism: Amaranthus palmeri (assembly GCA_019776075.1). Classification (NCBI taxonomy): domain Eukaryota; kingdom Viridiplantae; phylum Streptophyta; class Magnoliopsida; order Caryophyllales; family Amaranthaceae; genus Amaranthus; species Amaranthus palmeri. Next base: position 116,702 of record JAAKBH010000141.1, read on the forward strand.
CTTAAGTAGTTTTGTCGAGGAATGCTTGATTAAGTTGCTAAGGAAAAGCTTGGTTTACAACTAGTGGTAAAAAAGTGAGTTACTTTCCATTTCTTCTTTGAATTTCTTTTGGATGTTTAATGCTTGATTTATCTTGCCTTTTTTTTAATCACTAACTCTAATTTCATTTTAATGTATAATATGGATAAATGTATGATCTTATTTAGTTTTGTATTAGTAAATAAGAAAGAAAAAAAGTCAATCAAACAAAAAACTGATATATAAAGTTGTGTGCTAATTGGCTTCACAAATCCTGCGCTGTTGCATTGTCTTATTATCTTTTGCAATGATCCCAAATTCAATTATAATTTTCAAATTTTTATAAGGTACATTGAATGTGTATGATCCTTATGAAACTATTAAATATCTAGAAGGGTAAGATGGTAATGTACAAGTGACTTTCTGTGGGGATATTGTAAAAAGGGATGCATATTTTCTTATCAAATTAAAAAATCGACATGAGCTGAGAAACCCTTTCAAAAGCTGCTAAAATTATTAACCTTGTTGAGGTAGGTGGTAGCTTGTTGTCAATGATGATAAATAAATAATTGGTTTTATTTTATTCAATATTATAGATTTGAAGATTTTATGTTTTTGTTTTCTTCATAGTGCCCTTTTGTAAAACTTGAGGCGAGGTTTTTGATTTGCAATTTTAACACGTGTTGATAAAGTATGTAGACAATATAGATTCAGCTTTAAGAGAAATACTTTTTATCAAACACTATCAAACGAAATGAATTATGCAAACTATCCTATTGGAATCAAATGAGTCAGTTGAGAAGCTTTAGTTGATAATTAATTTTCATTGGAGGGCCTATTACTAATTTAGAAACATACTAATTTTATTTGATATTTTACGTTTGATAATGTCTGTTCCTACTAACATTAATTCTATTTTTGAATCAAAATTAATAAAATTTTGTAAATAAGCTTGCATGCCCCATGCAAATTCTCACACCAGTGGTGCTACAAGCTTTACTAATCAGTGAGCTATTTTAGAATGATTTTGATTTTTTCAAGTAGACATTTGACTAGCTTTGCTTTGTTCTACAAAGTGTCTTTGAGGAGGATCTATTTATTTTATTTTACTTTAAATTTACTGGAAAAATTAAAAGGAACCATTATTGAGTTAAAATTTTATCAAACAATTTCTATCAAAAGGATAGGAGCTTCACATACGGCACATTATCAGGACAATTTGTGGTTTGAACGCACTAATTTGATCTTTTCATTAATGGAAACTTGTATTTAAGTTTCATTGGTTAATAATGAATCTTCAACTAGCATTTATTGAGATTTGAGATGTTCATCATTTTAAAATCTCATAATAATGTTTGCTGAAGAAGGCAAATGCTAAGGTTAATGAACACTTTGCTTTTATCATGTTGAGATTAAGAACTTGGTTTTTTATTGACTTATGGCTTTGGAGTGAATCAAATTGACATATATGATTATTTGAAGTTTAGTAAGCAGATTGACATACATGTAAACAATCTTGATGTAGAAATAGAATACTTAAGAATCGAAAATGGGGCTATTTTGGCTTCCTTCCAGATGATTACATATTTACATATGATTTTGTCAAAGTTTTTAAAGGTCATTTGCAATGGAATTATTTCATTGAAAATGTGAGATCTTACATAAGCAATAATAAACACGGGCAACAATGAGGTTAGCACTTTCGTAGAATTGAATTTCAGGCTTCTTGGCTGTCGTTAGTGTTGTGGTTTCATATATCATGTGAACTGTTCTTAAAATGACAACTAATGAACACACTATATGAATGTGATCATAATACATGGAGGTGCATGACATAGTCAATTGATTCGATGTAGCTAGGCTCTTTAAACACATTATTACAAGTTACATCATAGTTGAGCATCATTCGTCATCCCAAGTGCAATCACACTAAACTTACGATATTTTATTTTTACATAGAATTCCATTAATACTTGTTTGATATTTTGTAGTATTTATTTTTGGATTTAGTCATATTCTTGATATAAAAATTATTTAATTTTTCGTTACATGTGGTTTTTTCGCTATTTTCCATGAATGAAACGCTACATGAAAACAAGGCATTATGTGACGATTTTTTTTTTTGGGTTTTCTTTAACATTTAACGACACTTTAAGGTGCATTTTTAAACAACATTGGCATTTCAAATGTCGCTATTCACTGATGCTTCAAAAAGAATCACAATTCTCACCAATTAGGTAGTTTTTTAATATCACTTTTTGATTTTCTTTGAAACACATTTTGGTTTCCTAATTCACATTTGGGATATTTTTTTCTCGTTATCGACGTTTATTCGCCAAATTTTTATGTCAAAATATCATTATACGTAGCTATTAGATGTCACTGTTTGTTAATTATCGATGTTTTTAGCGTCGCTATTGGTCTTTTGAGAAACATTTAAGCGTCGCTATTTTTCTTTTTTGACACTATATGGTCTTACTATTTGTCTTCATACGATACTTTTTGGCGTTATTATCTACGCTTGGGAACAATCAATATAGAAAGTGCTACCTCATTATTAATCGTATTTATTGTTGCTTCTGCAAGATCTAACATTTCCGATGAAACATTTTCTTTGCAAATGATCTTTAGAACTTCTACTAAACCAGAAGTAATTGTCTTAATGGTAGCTAGAATAGCCCAAGTTTCAGCTCATGAGTTCTCCATTTATACAATTGGATTGTTTACATGCTTACGTCTTTTAAGGTTTATCAAACTTCGAGGTTCATATATGTCACTTTACTTCCGACCAAAGCCATACTTCAAATATTGCTTTGAAGTTGTACTTTCATACATAAGGTCGTTGAAAATCGAGTTCTCAATCTCAACTTAGACTTGGAAGAAAAAGAGACAATGTTTATAAACTTTAGTATTTAGCTTCTGCCGCATATAATATCAATAAAGATTTGAGCATAATGAAAATCCTAATAAAATACTAGTTTGAAGCTCCTATTCTTGGTATAAAATGTTTCTTAAAATTTTAGCTCACTAATGGTTTTTTTGATTTTTTTCCCACAAATTTAGATAAAATCTTTTATATATATATATATATATATATATATATATATATATATATATATATATATATATATGTGTATATATATATGTGTATATATATATATATGTGTATATATATATATATATAAATATATATATATATATATATATATATATATATATATATATATATATATATATATATATATATATATATATATATATATATATATATATACTCCCTCCGTCCCATTAGTTTTGTCCACTTTACCTTTTGCACACATGCCGAGGCAACATTTTAATCTTTAATATCTTTAATTGTGTATAATTAAAAATTATAAAAATTTGATATTAATAATCTTTGCATTGAGACGAACAAAATAAGATCCCACATGACTATATTTTAACTTATAGATTAAGACAAAATACAAATTAAGAGTGATTAGTGAATAGTAACCACAAACTAAAGTGGACACAATAAAAGGGATGGAGGGAGTATATTAAAAGTCATTTTCAAAGATATGTAGAATAATGCAATCATAGTCAAATAGCTACTTGAAGAAATTAAAACTCATAAAAAATAGCTCTTCAATTAGCAAAGCTTGTAGTACCACTGGTGTGAGAATGAGCATTGGATACGAGTGATTGTTTACCAATTTTTAAGTAATTTTGAGTCAACAAAAAATTAATGTTAGCACGAATTGACATTTTTATGCGTAAGATGTCAAATAAAAATTGTATAGCTTTTAAACTATAACTAGATCATCTAATGAAAGCCAATAATCAACCAATGTTCTCCAGCTGAGTCTCTTGATTCTAATAGGTTAATTTGCATAATTTTCTTCTTTTGATAGTGTTTAATCAAAATTGTTTCTCTCGAGGCTAAATCTATGCTGCTTCAATACTGCTTCAATACTGCTTCAATACTTTACCAACTCGCTTTAAAATTGCACAATCATATGTCTCCTTGGGTAAGTGAAAATGTCGCCATGAAGAAAACAAAAAGAATTATACATTTGTAATATGAATTATGACAAAATAAACTTGATTGATAAAAAGTTACCATCTACCCAAATAAGGTTAAGAATATTAGCTTTGGAAGAGTTTCTCATCTCATGTCAACTTTTTAATTCGATAGGACAATATGTATCTATTTTTGCAATATCGATAAGGAAGCTCACAAGTACAATACAAGCTTTATCAATTGGTTGATTTAGAGTATTGAAGTTGACAATATATCTTTACTTTGTGTCATTCCATACAACATGATTTATTATATAAATGTTGCCTTGATTTCCATTATAATTTAACGAAATATAAGAAATAATTGCAATTAGAAGAACCCACACAGAAAACCACACACATAGAAGCACAAAAAGATGATGTTATGATTGAATTATTGCCATGGAAGACTTTCTAATCTAAAACTTTTTGCGTACAAAATAGTACAAAAATGAGTAAAATAGACGTGTTTTCTTATTGTCGCAACACTTTCCATTTCATCAAAAGGAACAATTCTAGGCCAATCTTTGATCAAGAGACGATGTCTAGGTTTTAAGGTTTTTGATTTAGACATAGTTGATAGTTGTGCATTTACTTGGCTCTAGGTTTGAATTTTCAATCTCATTTGATCTTTCATTTCCATCATGATTAGTTTTGGCATATAACATTTGGCAGTTGATCCTTTTAGGAATCTAAAACAAAATGTGATCGTCTACTTTAACATATAACATTTGGCAGTTGATTCTTTTAGTTTTGCTTTATTACTTACATATTTCAAATTGGAAAAGAACCTTACATTAAAATCATGTATAATTATAATCATTAAAAAAGAAATATTTATATGAAATGTATCTCTCAATAAGATACATCTATCTATATTGTACCAGTCCACCAAACCTAACCTCCTACACTAAGTGAATCAATAAATGAACCATACTTGTGAAAAATGTTGGCAAAAGTTCCATTTCTATTTTATAAAATTAAAATAATCCTTCCCCAAGATCAATTAACTCACTCAAATATAAAGTTGTGGAGCACTAAGATTTGAAGAAGGAAGATAGGTTAGCGAGCATATCAATCACTTTGGTTGATTTAAAATGTTTGAGCATGGAGAGAATGGTTAGAAAAACAAGATGCTGCCACTAAAACATTAGGGAGGTTAATAGTAGAGAACATTCAGAATAACAGATTTTGGAATAAAGTTCATGAGGTGATCAAATGCACTAAGCCACTTTATAAGTTGTTAAAATTTTGTGATGGCGAAGGACCCCGATTGGGAGAGATATATGAAAGAATGGACAATATCTTAGGAGGGGTGAAAGATATAATGGATGATAGTAATTACAACTCAGACTTTACTAAGATGGAGAATATAATAGCCACTAGGTGGGATAAGATAACGATACCTTTGCACTTTAAGTTGTATCAGGGGAAAGTTGATTCGGCATTTCAATCTGGATTGTTATACTCGAATATTGTATTGTTGGTTGCATGCAGTTCGCTTGGTTATCAAGCGGTTAGATGGTTAGCATTTAAAGAAAACCGATAATTCCTTTTAGGCCAAGTGCAAGGCACAAAAGATTGCTTAACACCTTTATATAAGGGTGGTTGCATTAAGGAAGTTAAAGCAATTCTTTTTCTTCTGATTTTGGCTTTCTACATCCCCATATATTTTTTTTCTACAAGTTTTCTAAGTGAAAAAAATCTTGCAAACTCAATCACTTAATTTCTTAGATTACTCATTCTAATCTCTTGTTCTTCACATTGTCTTTGAATATAGTGCTTATACTTAGATGCAAACCGTTCCATCACTTAATTTCACGTTTATGCTTAAGCACCAAGTAGGTGGAATAACGCTTTTAAAAAAACTATTTTAGAGCTCAGGTTGGTATAAAGTTTTCAAAGACCTTTTACTCTAAAAGGATCTTTGATATTGTGACAATTTTAAGTGCAAGTTTAGTGTTTCATCATTGTAAGTTTTTATTTCACATAAGTTGCATTAAGTTTTTCTTTCTTATACTTTAATTTTTATAGTTTGGTGCGGGTAATATTTTCAAGTTCTTTGAAAGAGGAGGACTTGGACCTCTTAGGTGGAACTATGGAGGAAGAAGGAAGTGTAAAAGAGTAAAGAAAAACAGAGCAATAAAATCAAGAGATGCAAAACACACAATATATGAGGTATATTATGATACCTCCCCCTCAAACAAGTATCTTATCATTAGCTTAATCAACATTACAACCAATGACTCAACTCTAACTTGAGAACAACCTCTCAAGCTTGTGAATCCATTCAACAATGGAGTTCACCTCTAAACTAATACAAAGAAGAAGAAAGCCCTTTATGGTTCTCAAACCCTAACTCTCTCTTAGTGTATTAGCCTCTCTCAATGGTTAAGAGCCCACTCTTAAGCCATAAAGGTTTCACCTTTGATGATAAAACTCCCCACAAAGACACTAATACAAGAAGAACACTCTTATGGCCTATATATGCCCTAGTATTGCTCAAGTATAAGTCTCTCTTACTTCCTAACACACTACTAATACCCCTTATATAGTGCCAAGGTATATTAGAAGCCCTAGGAACAAAATGGGTAAAAGCCCAAAACAAATAACAACAAAACAGAAACCCGTAGATGGACCCTGCTTCACTCGCTCGACCGAGCACATAGGCTCGACCAGGTCGAGCGATCAATCTCAAGTTTCTGCCTGCTAGCTGCATCTGTGCTCGACCTTGGGCTGCCTTCACTCGACCAATCCCCCCAAGCTCGACCAGGTTGAGCGGCTGGTTCTGAGTCTCTGGCAGCTTCTGTGATAAGGCTCGATCGAGCCTCCTTTGCTTGGCTCATCGAGCAGCTTAAGTCTCATCCTACTGCTGTTGCCTTAACACTCCAAGGCACTTCATCATGCTCAATTCACCATCATTCGTCACTTCATCAAGTGACTTGTTCTTCGTCGCACCCTCACCACGGCACTCCGAAGACCCTTCAAATGTGGGTGATTTGGCGCTTGCTCTAACATTCTTTTATACCTGTATTTTTAACAAATTTTTATCTCATTCACATATTTCTCTCCCTATCTTTTTTACATTTTCCCACCATATGCCTATATGGCAAAGTTGGTGGCACAATCAACCATTTGCTTTTTTTTTTTTTTTTAATTACTTTGGAAAAGCAAATAGTCTCTTACCTCACAAAAGCACAATTTCAAACAAAATAAAATAACTTTGAAAAAAAGATATCACATACTTTCTGTTGCATCTATGGATCAAGCTAAGTAACATAAAGATGATAAGAGAAATTAGAAAGAGTCAAAAGTATATTGGCATGTTGCCCCCACAACTCAACCCAATAAACAAAATCCAAGCATCCTCATATAATACTATTTTATTTAGTTGACACCAGGGTAGGCTCTTCCTCCTTTTCTTTATAATCTCCCCAAACATTCCTTTTCATCTCCCAAATCTATAAATCATGTCAACTTTCATAAAACTACACTTCATTCCCTACTCAACATCTCTACAAACCATGTCACCACCCACTACTCAATCTTTCTAATAATAACCCTCCATTTTTCCTTCTTTCACCATTTCTAAATCTTAAGCTCAATATTTCTTTTTTTTGTGTTTAATTTTTGTTTATCAAATAAACGAGTACTTTCGGGTGGATCATTTCTCTGAATCAGAAAACCATTGAATATCTGAAAAAGTCAACACAAGGGTTAGATTTGAAAATTAATTTCAAGTTTTATAAAATGGATCATACAGTTGACTTTACTGAACACCTACTTGTTGAAGTTGAGGATGGCGTTGACCAAAATGAAATAGAAAGCAATAATAATGGAGGAGGTGAAACAAAAATAGAAATAAAGAAATTGAGGAAATTATCTGATAAGGGAGTGTGCATATTAGATGGGGTGGACTTGGAGATACCAAAGGGTAAGATAGTAGGAATTATAGGGCCAAGTGGTAGTGGGAAATCAACGCTGTTAAGGGCACTGAACAGATTGTGGGAGCCACCTTCTGGAAGTGTGTTTTTGGATGGACGTGATATTTGTGATATTGATGTCCTCTCTGTTCGTCGACGTGTTGGCATGCTCTTCCAACTTCCTGCACTCTTTCAAGGTTCATATTTTATTGTTTTACCGTTTCTTTAAATTTGCTACATTAAAATTACTGTTACGTCTTATTTTTGTTGGAACATGATGAATAAAGTTCATTCTTGATATTTCTCGCCTAGCCTTTCCCTTCCCTAGTTCGGATATCGTGTATTTAAAAATAAATTGTTACGATCAAATGTATAAGGTTCTCATTTTTTAAAAATGAAGATTTTAAAAAATTATTGTTTCCAAATCTAGTTTGCTTAGTAATCCTTAAATCTTTGGTTTTACAAGAGGAATTATAATAATGTTTTGCTTTGACATCATTCTAATATTAAAAAGATTATATTTATGTACAAAATTTAAAGGTCTACTCTCCTCTAAACTCCTACCCACGAGCTCTATTATTGTCTTCTTATGCAACTAGCTTATTTTAAAAAGTGTAATTGTATTTAAACTTATGGATTTTTGTCTTTTAAAATTTGTTAAATTTAGCTTTGTCTAAACTATTAGCCACCATATTGATTCTACATATTACTAAAAAAAACACGCACAAATGACAAGGCCGCAGAAGGTCTCGCTAAAAAAATGGATGCTAGCTTGTCATAACTGACGACCGCCTATTCCCATCACCATCTTCTAGCATCTTCTAGTATCATCCGTTCCACAATACTTGCCACTGATTGTTATATTTTCCCATACTAACACGTCACACTCGGTAGCAAGTATTATGAAACGGAGAAAATATAAATTTAGCGACGTTTGTTAAAGGACAACCTTGAATAGGCTTAGAGTTGATGTTACTAAGAGGGTCATTGCAGGAAGTGTGGCTGATAACGTGCGTTATGGACCAAAGTTGCGGGGAAATAAATTAAGTGATGAGGAAGTACAAAAATTGTTAAGCATTGCTGATCTTGATCATTCCTTTCTTTACAAAAATGGGAATGAGCTCTCTGTCGGACAACAACAACGAGTTGCACTTGCTAGGACCCTAGCCAATGAACCTGAGGTAATCGTCCAATACCAACCATTATGGATTTTTATTTTGTCATTATGATTTAGTATAAAAAATTGAGGTTTTGGATCTAACTTACATTAGTTTAATTTAGAGAAGTATATAAATAAATACGAGTGGAGCAAATCTTTTAGCGAATATTTTTATTTTTGCGATTTCTTTTTAGATGGGTTCCTTATTATATTAAAAGATAAAAAGATCTTTCTGTTCGAGGAAAATAATTTAAAACAAAATGTATTGTAACATTATATTACATCAGATACAAAAAAGTTAACAAACAAATTACTTAAAAAAAATTACTCAAAACCAAACCTAAATAGCAATATTAGACCTGGCAAACAAATTAGATTGGGTCGGGTTGGGTTCGAGTCATGTATAAATAGGTCAGAAAACCCTTGACCCAAACCTCTCTCATTTAGTTAATTGGGTCAAAAATCACAACCTTGACCCGACCTGCAACTGATCACTTTGATCTAATTTTGACCAAGTTAACCCGTTAATAATTTTTTTTGTTTTCGTTTTAAGGTTTAACGTTGATTAAATTTAATTTTTTTGGCTTTAATTTTAACTTTATATCTTTTTGTTGTTTATTTTGTATTTTTTATGAAAAATAAGAAAATAATTAATGAACTAAGTTTAGCTTATACTATTGATTCACCCTAAAATTAACACATTTAATTAAATGGGTTATACATGTTTTTTTCAGGTTTAAAATTTTGACTTGAAACTAATTCATTTAATAAATAAATCAGGTTGGTTCGATCCATTTAATTAATTAAGTCAAAAGTCTCATCCCAAACCCACATATATCGGGTTAGGTTCAGGTTGGATTAGTATGTCGGGTCAACTTTTCCAGTACTAACTTCTAAGCAATATCTAATATTTGAGGAGCTGCTTAAAGATATCTGAAATACACGGTATTGGTTGTAGGTATTGCTGTTAGATGAGCCAACAAGTGCGTTGGACCCAATATCAACACAAAACATAGAGGATGCTCTACTCAAATTGAAGACAACTCAAGGGATGACAGTCATCATGGTCTCACATAGCATAAGGCAAGTCCAAAGAGTTGCTGACTTGGTTTGTCTTTTGGTGAATGGTGCCATTGTTGAAGTTTTGCCACCTCATCGTCTTTCCGATGCTAAGCATCCTATGGCCCTAAGATTTCTTGAGCTTAGCTCTTAATCTCATCATTATTTTGATGATTAGTTGCTAATTCAAGTACTAATCAAATTTAATGTTTTGAGTTTTATAACACTTAATCATTAATGCATTCCTTTTATCTTTCTCTTAAGTGGACAATTAGTGATGCACTTTTTTTTTCTCTCTAGAATTGTGATGCAATTTCACTAAGGGTGTGTTTGGATTAAAGGAAATGGAGGGATAGGAAGGGAAGGGATTTGGAGGGAGGAGATATCCCTTGTTTGGATAACAAATTGGGAGAGAATGGATTTGGAGGGGAGGGATTTGGAAGGAAAATTTGGGCAAGTTTTGTTAAGAAAATAATCTCTCCTAAAGAGAAAAGATTTGGAAGGAAAACAATTTCCTTCCTTTTCCCTTCTCATACCTTCTAAACAAACAATGTACATCTTATCCCTCCATTTCTTTTCCCTTCTTTCCCTTCCCCTTCCCTTACTTTCTTTTCTCTCCTAATTTGTTATCCAAACATAGTGTAATAGTTTATTTTTGTTCTTAATTTATAAGTCACATTTGCAAGTGAGACTTTGTATATGTGCTAATCGAATTCAACAATCATTGTTTGGATATATATGTTACACAAATTAATATTATAAATTGTTGTGTGACTCGGTTTCATCGTGAAAGAGATGCTTCATAATAAAAACACAATTAATACCCATTATGAGAATATGAATATTTTATTTTAAGTTCAGCTCATTGATAGACAAGAATAGTTGATTGAACATTTATATTATTACCCCACCCAAGTGTGGTCGGTATGGAAGGACTTTAGGAAGTCCTAGTGAACACACTTGAGCCGTCTCACATCTGTGGATGGTGCTCTTCCAAGTACTCTTTCTACTCATAGTGACAATGATTGAGTTGGTGTTCTCCTCTATTAAGCAATGACAACATCTATTATATGGTAAATGTTTAATTGGTAGAAACATAACTCAAATGTGAACCCACATCGATGAATTATAGAGAAATTGACAAGCATATATATAAGCATAATGGAACTCCTCTTGCTACCAACTAGTTTTTAGATGGAACCTTATCGGGCTTGTGTGCAGTCAATTCTTCTCTTGTGCAAGCTTTGTTGTATGCATGTCCAATAACAAAGTTATCATGGTATCAGAGTTGACGGTTTTCGATCTACCAAAAATAACAAAATTTTTGTCTTCTGTAAAAAAAACAACATGCAAGTTTAAAAAGATTGATGGGAAGTGTTGGTGTTGTGAATTGGCTAAAGATATGATGTAGAAACAAGAACAAAAAACAAGGTGCAATGAAAGAACAAAAAACAAGGTGCAAAGAATGAAAAAAAAATAGAGCAATGTAACAAGAGAGCACACACAACAATATAATGAGGTATCTAATGAAACCTCCCCCTCGAATCAAGTATCTAATCATTAACATAAACATTTGATATTAATAATTTTTGCATTTACTTGTCCACTTTACCTTTTTCACACATGCCGAGGCAACATTTTAACCTTTAATATCTTTAATTGTGTATAATTAAAAATTATAAAAATTTGATATTAATAATTTTTGCATTGAGACGAACAAAATAAGATCCCACATGACTATATTTTAACTTATAGATTAAGAACAAAATACAAATTAAGAACAAAATACAAATTAAGAGTGATTAGTGAATAGTAACCAAAAAGATTGAAGCAAAGCAAAACCCTAATACAATGGATAATATTCTTTTGGTTCTAAACCATGAAGCAAAGCAAAACACTCTTCCAAAGCAAAGATTGAAGCTTTACTTCAATCTCTCTAAAATAGCCCTAATACAATGGATAATATTCTTTTGTAACTAAACCCTAGTAAAACCCTAGTATTTGGCTCTCTACAATACTCTAATAACCTCTCAAGACTTCCTTTTATAACCCCTAAGTCATAAGAAGAACCTAAAGGCCAATAGTAAAAGGCCCACTAACCGCATAGTTGAAACCATGATGTCAAAACTCGGCCGAGTGAACTCGGAACGGCCGAGTTGACACGGTTTTTCAATCTACCGTTCCAATATCATGCGAATTGTAACGTCCTTTGGAAAAACGGCGCACCACCACAGAAATCGCCCGTTTTGGCCGTTCTATAACGGAGATTTTGGCTTATTTTGGCCTTGATTCATGTTTTTCCCGGCGAGATTTCAAACACACCAAAGTAGAAGATAAAACTCAAAAAGAAAATGGAGAAAAAGGTAACAAAACTTACATATGTTGGTTTTAAAGAAAATATTGAAGAAAAATATCAATTTTAGACTCCACCATGGCACCATTAAAGCTTAAAGTTTAAGCCTTGAAGTTACTCAAAGAGTCACAGGGGGGAGATGACTACTTTTTTACTCTTTACTTGTTTTGAATAAAAGTAAAAATCAAATATAAAAGAGAAGTAATTATAGAGTGTAGTACTGTCAGTAATGTTTTTTACCCTTTACAGTTGCCCGGCCCATACACTCTAATCTACTCTTAAGTAATCCTTTAGATTTCCTGTCATTAAAGTCTTTTTTTTTCAATATAAATTATTAGTAGTCTTGTCATATCAATTGTAATTTGAGTAGATGATGTTTAAATATTGAATTATTTTTTTTTTTGATTGAGTAATTTACTACTTTTTATTATGAATTTCATATTTTAATTTTTATTATTATTATTTTTTTTTGGCAAAGTATTATAAACTGCCAGCAAAAAGATAGCCGAAGCTTACAAAGGTCCAAAGACTGAGAATCAAACCCAAACTAAGCTTCTAAGGGACAGGCCTCTCGTCATTCGCTTAGATGGGCAAACAACTCCAAAAAAGGAAAATAATTCCTACGACTTCAATAGAGGCTAAGACATATGTTAGCGTAAACAAAAGACAATTGCTAGGCTATCAAAACAATAACTATACAGTTCCATACATGTGCAATCCAATTAGGCACTATTCAAAAACAAAACAATAGCAACATCTTGATGTGTGTGACTCTATTTCAGCTAGCATATTAGCAACATCATAGGTGAGCAGGGACGACGCTCCAAAACCAGTATCCAGCAGCAGCTCAATGTTCAACTGGTTCCCATCACTCCAGTACACCAATCAGCCAACGCAGCTTGATGTACTGGGTCTTCACACTTAAAGACATGAGCTTTACATGTTGTAGATGGCTGGATGTCAGTGAAGAGGGCTGCCTAGTGCTGGCTGATTTCCCATGTTGCATATGGGTTGGATGCTTAGGACATGAGCTTCGCAGTGGTTTGAAGACCCTGCCTTCACCAAAAGACCATTGCAAATGGGGATCCACATATAGTCATCTATGCTCAGTCAATAAATCACTCCAATACACCAATTAGCCAACGCAACTTGAAATAGTAGGTCTTCACACCAGTACCAACACTAGTACACAACATAATCAAAATCAATAGCACCAAAAGAGAGATGGCATCTCTCGCCACTATGATCATACGTCCCTAAAAGGTATTCTTTGGTGAAAAAACCCTCACCATTCAAAAAACCATCAAATTCACTAGACAACTCAAACAACTATCCACAAGAACTACCATCATGAACCAATATCTAACATCAAAACCAAAGGGGGTGGGGGGATCATTCGACAATATAGCAGAAACAATCCTCACTACCCAAGCAAGACTAATACTAATACAGAAGTGTAAAGTCATCCACTAAGGATCAGACTAACAGGGGTCAGGCATAGCCGTGCTAGCCTAAAATACCAAACTGCAAAGCTGCAGTTCATGAAGAATATATTTATAATAATAATAATAATAATAATAATAATAATAATAATAATATTATTATTATTATTATTATTATTATTATATATAATATTTCATAATTAAATAATAATAAACCATTTAAAGAATATATTTATAATTTAAGTATATAAATAAATGATACTGTATTATTATCGCGACCCATTCCCTGACAACCGAATTTTTTCCGTTCCCGCGACCCGCGTTCGTGACCGTGATCGCGACCGCGACTGCATTTTAGCACTATGGAAACCTCTTCGCTCGCAGCCTCTTCGCTCGCCCGAGCATGCTACGCTCGACCCATCGAGCAGGTTCCTAGAACCTACTGTCCTATTACTGCATTAAGGCTCGACCGAGCCAGCTAAGCTCGACCCACTCGAGCAGCATGGAAACCTGTTGCTGCTTCTCCTCTTGGCTTCATCAAGCCACCATGCATCATCATCCTCCATCACTTCATTGATGGACCCAAATCTCAACACTCCATGCTTCGTTCTACGCTCCGCACCACTCTCGAGTGTGCAAGACATCGCGTGAGCTACGAGATGCTCGAAGGTGTCATCGACGTCGCGGGAATCGGGTCTTGATACAACAGTTGGAAATATAACCCACACGTGATCCGACATCAATGAGTTAAAGAGATGTTTATTTACATATAAGATTGATAGGTTACTTCTCATGTTACTAATTGGTTTTCACAAATTGTTGTCAAATAGAGTCTTTGAGACACCATCTCTAATTGGGCCGACCATTATATTTATAAAAAAACAAAAAATATAGTGTAACAATATGCTTACTTGCTAGGGTTTTAGGATACTTCAAGTAGGCATTTAGGATACGTCATGTAAAGGTTCACCGTATGTCAAGTAGGTGTTTTTAGCATGCTCAAGTTAAGTAGGTGTGTTTAATTGCATGATTCTTGTAAAATTTAACACCTACTTGATATACCTCAAAATGCCTATTTGACATAACTCAAAAAACTAATTGACATACTTCAAATACCTACTATACATATTCAAATCATATTTATTATACCCTCTAACATCTATTTCACATTCCCAAATAAATGCTTGGTATACCTCGAAGCCTACTTGGTATATTGCATATCCCTCCTAGTATAAATCAAACACTTATTGCATATACCCTAGATATCTAATTGGTATATCCCAAATACCTACTTTCCCTGTTCTACTCATTTTGTATCGTCATTTTGGTCCGTTCCACTCATTTTGCATCAGCTTAATTTTTAGACAATGACCACCACTTTATTTTAATCTCATCCATACATTTACACTCTCATATAACTTCGTCCACACAATTTATTTTTTCTCTTTATTTATTAGCAATTTCTTAAAAACCTCTTGTTATCTCTTTACTTCAAATCTATTGGGACGGAGTGATTACTTAGAGTACCTCAAACACCGAGTTGATAGCCCTAAATACCTACTTTTTATACTTCAAATACCTATTTGTTATATCTCAAACCCCTACTTGATATATATCAAATTCACACTTTTTATATGTGTGGAGTGTTGTCACTTCTGAGTTCTAAGATCATATTACATTAACGAAGCATTTGATAATTGTTAAAGCAAGTAACAATACTCGTGACATCGACGTTAATTTTGAACACTTAGTCGAACATGCCTTAGCTTGTACTTT
The DNA here is from genome assembly GCA_019776075.1 of Amaranthus palmeri. Taxonomy (NCBI): domain Eukaryota; kingdom Viridiplantae; phylum Streptophyta; class Magnoliopsida; order Caryophyllales; family Amaranthaceae; genus Amaranthus; species Amaranthus palmeri. Next base: position 132,470 of record JAAKBH010000141.1, read on the forward strand.
GGAAAATTACAATGAGGATGTGTCGAGTATAAGTGAATTGAGGTTTGGGACATTGCACGAGGTGTTTAACATGGGTGTGTATGATACGTATTCGAGGCAAGCAAACGTGGAAAATCAAAAGGTGGCAGCCAAGGGCTGCTCGTTCGAGCAGTTGGATCAGTGAGCAGCAGTAGGGTGCAGGCTAGCCTGCTTGTTTGAGCATGGTAGTGGCTCGTTTGAGCAGGGGCAGTCGAGCACGGTTTGTTGGACCTCCTCCGATCAGTTTTTGGTGCATTATAGGCATTGAATGGTCATTGTACTCTTTACTTTATTGCTTGTTTATTACAATGTTTAATAGCTATGTTAATTAGCATAGTTAAGTGTGTGTTAATTATGTTTATGGTGTTTAATAGAAGACTCTAAGAATCACACCCACTTTCTTCTATAAAAGGGAGTGTAATTCTTAGAGTAAGGAGCACCAAAAAAACCACACATACTTGTGAGGGCTAATACTTTGCTTGAAACTTGAGAGTGTTCATCCCTGTATTAGTATTTTGTGATCTTGGGATATAGTTCTCAAGATATATAGGGAGGGTTTATTATACTTGTAATTGTTGAGTTCAATATAATAAACTTCATTTGAGGGGGAGGTATCAAAGATACCTCATAAACAATTGTGTCTCTTTAGCTATATTTTCCATTGTGTTTTTCATTGTTGAACTTCGTGGTGACGTCCGTTTACAATAATAGATATTAAATAATGGTAATGAAAAGTTAGTATAATATTAATAGAAATTGCTCTAGACAAGTTTAATAATCACACTTATTGTACTTGTACTTTAATAGGGTCGGCAAAGATGGTTGTGTAACGTGCAACAGGATAGGGCCCATGCATATTCCTTAAAATTGGTGCCCAATAATTTTGAGTCAAGTATAATACATGTATAGTATCATACGTATCTGAAATTGCATAGCTTACTGGTAGTGTTACAGCAAAGATGCCAAGGCGGATGGGAGCGTGATGGTTGGTGTTAAAATTATGAGATTGTCTTTATTTTATTTTTTTTCGTTGCCAGTAACAATGAACAAAATCGTGGTAATTTTTTTTCTTGTTCACTATTATTAACGACTCAACAATCTCATTTTCTTCACAAAATTCATTTTAATACATCACCATTTGAAAATGTGCATGGTATTGGAAATAGGGGTGAAACTTATTCGGATTAAAACCGCAAACCGAACCAGACCAAACCGAATAACAAATATGGTTTGGTGTTTTTTTAATTTGGTTTGGATTAGGTTTGAAAAATCAAAACCGAAATATTTAGGTTTGAGATTTTCATAAACCGCAAACCGCAATTTCAGACCGCAGACCGAATTTTTAAAAAAATTATATATAGGCTATAGCCCATTAAATATATATTAGCCCAGCCCAAATAAAAAAATTTTAAAAAATTATAAAAAATAAACTAAATAACTAATACTAATAGTCTAAAACCCTAAGCTGTTGCACTCTTTCATTTGCGCCGTCCCTCACTCTCACTCCTCCCTCATAGATTTTCACTCTTTCATTTTCAGTTTATCAATTATCACCCTCATAGTTTCATTTCATCTCCCTCTCTCAAAACCCTAGGCTTCTACCATCCCTCTCTCAAACCCTAGCTGCGCCGTCCGGCCGTCTCAGTCCCACTCTTCTACTGCCCTCCCAAGTCCCAACTGTCGTCAAATAGTAAGTCTTTCTTGTTGGTTTATTTTCATTTTTCATCTTTGATTGTTTTGGTTTATTTTCGTTTTTAATCTTTGATTGTGTTGGTTATTTTTCGTTTTTAATCTTTGATTGTGTTGGTTTATTTTCGTTTTTTATTTTCATTTATTTTCGTTTATTAGAGTAAATTATGTTTAATTTTCGTTTTTAGATCTGTTTTATTAGAGTAAATACTGTTTAATTTTCGTTTTTAGATCTGTTTTATTAGAGTAAATACTGTGTTTAGATCTTTGTGTGTTTATTTTCGATTATTCTGATTTTTATTTTTGTTTTTATTAGAGTAAATTCTATTTAATTTTCATTTTTAGATCTGTTTTATTAGAGTAAATACTGTGTTTAGATCTTTGTGTGTTTATTTTCGATTATTGAAGAACACATGGAAGAAGTAGAGCAAATTGAAGAAGGTAACTTTTATTTATTTATTTATTTATTTAGTTTCAATATATCACATGTAAATTGTTTGTTTGTTTTTCAAATTCTAATTGTTTGTTTTTCATAACTTGTAGAGTTGATCAAAATGTCAATTGTTGATGAACAAGAAGCGATGATTCCGGAAACAGTTGAAATTGACGATTAATGAATATTTTGTAATTACATTTCAAATTATATTATGATTTAGTTAATTTGTTTATTGATTTGGGATGACTTTCTTTATATTTGGCAAGACTTTATTTAACTTTATTTAAGACTTTGTAAGACATTATGTCTATCATTATTAATTGCATGTTTTTCTATTTCTTAAACATTTATTAATTATTCGGCCAAAATTGAAAATTCGGTCTAATTCGGTCCAATTCGGTGCGGTGCGGTCTACCAAAATAAATTGCGGCTCGATTTGGTTCGGTCTGGAAATTAATTTGGTTTGGTGATGGTCTGAAATTTTGGAGACCGAATTAAATATGGTCTGATTTGGTTTTGGTAAAAGACCAAACCGCAGACCGAACTTTCACCCCTAATTGGAAATGGAAAATCGTGCAAAAAACTTTATATGATCAAAAGTTTCATAAATGAAAATGACATAATCATGAACATTTGCGCCTGCACTACAACAAATTTAAGTTTTTGCGACATTAGATTTAGTGGGCATTAAAAAATGCCACTGATTTTTATTTTTAGTGTAATAATTATTGGTTCTTATTTTAAATTAGATTATAAAGTGTTTTAGCGACATTTTATTTGGTCTTTAGTGGAATATGTAATTGTCATCATAGTCTATAATGGCATTTGGGAGAAATGTCACTAAATCTTATGTCGCAAAAACCTTTAGTGTGACTTTTTATTATGCTGCTTAAGAGTCTAATAATTGTCACTAAATCAACTATATACATTATAAGAACTCTGAAATGGCGACATCTAAATTATATGTCGCTAAATATATCCCGGCCACTAAAAAGCAAATTATGTTGTAGAGTTGAAATCATTCTCATTACAATTAATTAGTTTTGTTAACCAAACAACCTATAAGAGTAATCCAACAGTATCCTACTTTAATATGTTTTAGTTATGAATTAAAGAATAAGAAACTAAGATTGATGGACGATATTAAGAAAAACTATGATAGTTTCGTCTTGGAGAAAAAAAAAAGCAATATTGTTTTTTGTATTGAATTGTAATGAATTGTTATTGTTTCTTTGTATATTATATAAATATTAAGAAAACATGTTTTTTATTGCATGAAGTGAATTCTGAATTGTGAAATTGCTATAGTATTATTATATCAATTATTTATATTTTAATAAAAATTCAAATTTCCACTACATAAAAAATGTTCAATTGTGACGCATTATTTTTGATAATTCATCAAAACATCACCATTCTTAAAGTATTATCCTAATATTTCAATCTTAATTTATGACACTTTCTACAAGTGTCACTAAATAATTTGATGACATTTATCAAATGAAATAATTTGATATCTTAACACTATGTTTGGATAACAAATTAGGAGAGAAAAGAAAGGAAAGAGTGGGAGGGAAAGGGAGGGGAAGGAAAGGAAGGGAAATACTCCATTGTTTATATAGGAAGGAAGGCAAGGGAAAAGAAAGGAATTTCATTTTCCTTCCAAATCTTTCCTCTTATGGAGAGATTTGGATGTTAACAATGAATTGACTTAATCCCTCCAAATCCCTTCCCTCCAAATCATCTCCCTCTCTTTTTGCTATCCAAACAAGAGATTCTTCATCCCTCCAAATCCTTTTTTTTCCTCTATTTCCCTCAATCCAAACAAGCCCTAAATGTCACAATTGGCACAATTTTTTGTAGTATTTATAACAATAATAAACACTTGCGCTAATGTTTAAATAGTTATATTTTATCAATGTCAACAATCAGAACTACTACTTCCGTTTCTATATGTTCTTCTCACTTTCCCCATTTGGAAATTTTTAAAAGTTTTTCCTATTTAAAATCTTTCTATTTTAGTAACCAATAGAGTTCAAGGAATTTATTACACTTACACTCTAATCTATAGAAATTAATTTACATTTTATTTCCCAATGTATTTACTTTACATACATCCAATGAAATTTATTGACATTATTACACTTAGACTTTAATCAATAGAATCTTTATTTTTTAATATTATTTACTTAACTCTCATAATATCTATTGTGTAATTATAGTTTATCTTGATTTCTTCCCATATTCTAAATGGAAAGATAAAAAAGATCAGAGAGAGTAATAGTGTGCAAAAATATCTAATAGAGAAAAAAAAAGATTAATAAATCAATCGAGATAAGTTTTGATTGATATGTTGATTCTCCCTTGAATATTATGATATTATCTTGTAATTATTCATAGATAATAGGAAAAATTACCTAAAATAATCCAATCTATTCGTGATTTTCCTACAATAATCTCATTTATTAATTAACCATGAATAATCCTAACTTTGACGGGTATTTTCCCAGAGTAAACCCGGTGACTGGATGATTTCCTATATCAAGTTTTATTTTTTTAAAAAAATAATAAATTAAAACAAAGTGTCGTAAAAAAAATTTGAAAAATATTAATAAAAGTTTATGATATTTTTTATTATTTAGAATTTTTTATGAAAAATTTTAAAATTTTTCTCTAATTTTGAATTAGTTTTCAATTTACTTTTTTGGTGAATTACCTACTATAGTAGGTCATCGAGTTACCGCAAATTTACTCCAAACAAAACCCCTTAAAGTTGAGATTTTTCATCGTTAATCAATAGATGTGATTATTGCAGGAAAATTACGAATAGGTTGGATTATTTTAGGTAATTTTTCTTAAATAATATGTCATGTATCTATGTTCCTATAATAATCCAAATTACCCACAATAAATTAACATTCCATCAATTTTTCTATATTAATCTCAATCATCAATTTAACATGAATAAATTAGAATTTTAACGGCTATTTTCCAAGAAAAGAGGGTGGATGGAAAGTAATATTCTCAAAAAAAGAAAATTGAAATAAAATTTAGTAAAAATTAGAACACCCTCTTCCATCTTCACTGTTTGACCACCACCACCCCTTTCCACCGGCCATCCACGCTCTGATCCCTCCCCTTCGACCACTCACTATCTCTCCCCACCCCATTTAAGCAATTCTTTCCATTAAAGTTGTGACTTTAATTTTATAAATAAACAATAAAATAAAATTACAAATTTGTAGTAGAAAACCAAATTACATATGACAAGTTCAAACCTTTGCTTAGCATACACCAAATGCAATCTTGATCATCGGGAATCATCATACATCGATCATAGTAACAAGAAGATTTTGTTGGATCTTGATATTAATTCTAGGCAAGATGCTCTTTCCTAAAACATCATTTCCTCCCTACTACGGTGCTTGGGAATAAACCGGAAATATGTTCTGAGATACAAAGAATTACACTAACTTCCGAGCACATGGAAATTAGAATAATGTAAGAGAAACTTAAGTGGAAGAAGATAAGAAAATTACAAACGAAGATTGCAAGTTCTCGATGTAAAATGCTAGAGAAGAAAAGAAATCAGAAAATTCATGTGTAGAGAATAACACACAAGCATTCTATATTTATAGAATAGCGCACACTACTTCATGAAGCAAGGAATCACTTCATGAAACACGAGGTTGATCTGTGAAACACGAGATTGATTAATAAACCAATGTCACCGTTCACTCAACCCTTACATCCCAAAGAACATGGCTAAAAGTAACCATAATAACTATAGGAAGTTATTATATAACCATCAAAACAAAACAAAACGTCGCACGAAAAATTCCCGAAAAAACTTTTTTGTGCATTTTCACGAGCCGCGAAAATTTCCACGAGCCGTGAAAATTTCCACGAGCCGTGACTTTCATGTTTTGATTAAAACATATAATTTTTAACCTTGGGATAATATGAATTAATTTAATTAAATTATTTATTTAATTTAATTAATTAACCTTTACGATAACCGTTATACACTCTAAATTCCAACACTTTTCCTAGCCACCATAACTTTTAATCGACCTAACTTAGTCGCACCCTGTCGAAAAACTAAGGTTATCAGTCCGCAAAACAGTAAGTTTGACAGTGGTGCTTCCGTGTTGGGTCGTTGCGATGCATGACTAGAATTTTGAAGGGGGTGTTGTTCGAAACTAAGGTAAGGGAAGGGGCGTTCACGTGGGCTATAACTAGATGGTGTTGTGTCGACTAGGAAAAGTGTGGTCAATTAGATGGAGTAGAAAGGGGTGTATGGTTTCCAATTAAGGGTGAAAGACACGACTTTTGACTATAGGGAGGAAGAAGATGGTGGCTGTGAGGAAAATGAGGAAAGGGGTTGCAGTTAGTGAGTACTTTGGGTGGTTGGTTATTCTTTTATTTTTTTTAATTTTATAATTACCCTAAATTTATTTTGATTTATTAGATTTAATTTTTTTTTTGCAAAAATTACTTGTGGTGTTTACTTGTGTGAACATAGGGTACTAGTATAAAAACTCGTGCAATGCACGGATTTTTAATTATGTTAATATTTTAATGAAATTTTAGACTAATACAAATATTATATGAAGGTGGGTAATAAGTATTTACACATATATATATATTGTAATTAAAAGAATTAAATATAAAGAAACCCAATATACGTTGTTAATCAAAAGTTTATAGGTTTGAGAGACATCAATATATACTACATTCTCAGTACGATAGCATATTTCACCATCCTTGTCGTATATGAGAATTCTTTGTCTTTTTCTAGAAATGGCGGCGTAAAATTGTTCATGAATAAAAACAGACTAAGGTAGGAATAGACTAATTACTGAAATACTATTTGTTCTTGATTTTTATTAATAGTCATTAATATTCCATGTTCCCATCTCACAATGAATTTCTTGAATGTAATTAAACTAATGGTTAACTTCAAAAAAAAAAAAAACTAATGGTTATTCTATAAAATATTATTAAACAAGACTAAAAATTAAGAGAATAGAAATAGTATGAGCAAATAATTGGGGCCATATGGGGCTATTTATATTGTAATTTCATCCATGAAAGTGTTAATACATTTTTATTTTCATAAAGGAATAATTAAATCACAAAAAAACAGAAAATATTTTTAGTTGATTGATTTTAATTGCACTAGATTTTGGTAGCTAAGATAGTCTGATTGCCTACACACTGACTGAAGTTGTTGATTTTTTTGCATTAATTTATTTGTTTCCATAATTATAATTTGGTACAATATTTTGTACATTGTGCTTAAAATTCAATATTATTATTACGGTAGCCTGACAATGTAAATGACTGAATTTAATGATCAATTAATGATTTTACAATCATGTATTCTAATAATTTAATGAATCATTGTATCTAAAATACATTAAAATTAATAGATTGTATGATTCATTGAATTACTTTCATCCATGATTCATTAAAAATGAAAATACACTGTTAGAAAATTATATTGCAAAATAAATTACTTTCATTACTTTCAGTATAAGTTTCTAAATTGTACATTTATATATAACAGTGTGATTGGAATAATTATGATTTATTGCATTCATTAATGTATAAATTTTCCCAAAAATACAAACCTGTAAATATGAAAAGCCAAAAAAATGCAAATAAATCAATTCTATTAACACCATCCAATGATAAAGGACAAATGGCATGCTCACATTCAAATTGCCTTTTTTCTAAAATATATTAAAATTAATAGATTGTATGATTTAGATAAAAAAATCTTTGCCAAAAATAGCAAGTGAACAATTAGGGTAAATTGACCTAAAAAGGAAAGTGGACAATTATTTTGAATTGGAGAGAATATATCTTAAAATAATTTAGCATTATAAATACGATGTAAAATCTATTAAATTATTAATGGTCATTCTTAAACACTTTTCTAAACTCTTCACAAACTCTACAATATCTAATTCAAATTATCCTGTCAGAAATATCTTGTAATCGGCTTCTAACTCATCAAATTTTTGATTTTTGAACAGATTACCAAATTCAGATTAAGATTCAGATCGAGATACTTTTCAAACTGAATATTCGTATATCTGATTTTCCTTTTTTATTTTCTTTAGCAAAGTAGGAGAGAATCTATGTCGTGTTAATCAAGGTGGTGATGCAATTCATGTGTAACACATAAGCAAGAAAGTAAACAGAAGATGCAAGTAAGGATGATCACTCCTATGTATATTAATATGTTGCTTTGCAGTTGAAGCTAGGTTAGCCTTCCAAGACATTAAATATGTTACTCTTATTACTTTTATAAATTAGAGTACAAAGACACCCCAAGTTATCTATATGTTAACACAAAATCTCACAAGAGACGGTCTATAGGATAGACCACAAAATTGGGCCAGCCCATTTCCCTTAACTGATTTTTTTTTATTATAATATCAATTATATTATGTTATAATCCTAAATGTAAGGTATTATAACCTCGAATATACTATTCTTTAACCCCAAATATAAGTTATTATAACCCCAAATAATTTATTATAACCCTAAATATACTATGTTATATTTTGGGCTGGGCTTCATGGATTCCGTCTATAGAATAGACCGTCTCCTATGAAACTTACTGATATGTTAATTCATCCAACATTTTTAAATTAGTTGTCTAGAGGTTTTATTCGGACAGGACAACCACTTTTTAACCTTGCAAATAATGTCCATTTTTCCACACTTGAATCTGGATCAGTCACCTCCCACCTAAGGCAAGCAAAACATACATTGAAATACATTAGCTTATCAAGCAAAATATGTCATATCTACAAAATAATCTAGAAAAATCTAGGATTTTAATTAAAAATAAAAATATTTAAACTAAAGAATTCAAAAATAAAAATATTCAAGATAATATAATAGAAGTTCCTAAAAGAGTAATTAAAAAATAAAATTATCTAAGATATTAGTAGAACTGTAGAAGATCGTGGAAAATGTAATTAAAAAATAAAAGTATCTAAGATATTTTAGTAAGCTTGTAACCTAAATCAAATTCATCACTATAAATACCCATGATGTAATCAAATTTTGGCAAGGAATAAGAATAGTCATTTTACATATTACTTTCCTTCCTCTCCAAACAAATCAATTCAATACTTTCCTATCCAAATTTTCCTACCTTTTTTTATATAAGTAAATTAAACAAAGACCTCCAAACAACCTAAACACAATAACCAATATACTCCACAATAAAATAAATAAGTTCATAACAAATAGCAAATTCAATGTATTACGTTGCTACAAATAGAATGACTTACGAGTAAGTGGTAGTTAAGCGATAAAGAAACACAAGCATCATAGTTTTGGCAAGATTCATGCCAAGACATGTTCTTCCGCCTGCACCAAATGCTAAGAAACTGTATGGTTTTGCTTCATTCTGCAAATCGGATATAACAAATATACATAATTATAATGGAACAACTTAACTACTACAGCTAAACTGAGTCTGGGAAACTCAAACAAGGAGGAGCAGAGATAACTCATACACAAACCAAAAGTAGGTTCACTATACTTAAACCAATTGGTAGTAGTACGAGTTATTCCTCAAATTTATAAAGTAGTGTATCTTCATTTCTCTCTTTGATATGCGACAACTCACATTTGGATAATAATAGACACTTTTACTTACCTCAAACCTAGAAGGAATGAACTTATGAGGATCTGATTTATGTAAACTAGGATCAAAATGTATAGATCTTGCATCTACGTTGACATTCCATCCTTTTTTGATCGTAAATCCTATGACATGATATTACAGATTTAGGGCCGGAGTAACAATAGACAATAATTTTTATAGTTCTATTTATTTTACATATTTTTTAAATTTTAGGACCTAAAAATCAGTAGTTAACTATAGTAACAAAAAAACAACATATATGACTATGAATAATGTTTGTGGGCCCATAAAATAAGCAGCACCGTGCAATTAAACACCTTGAACATTTCCAAAACTACCCCTACCTATATTATAATCATGATTGTATGCATATGATAGAATTACAATAATTCATACTACTTCCATTCTAAAATACTTGCAATATTTGCCTTTTTCATGCAGACCAATGCACTAATTCAATCCTTAATATCTATAATTATGTATAATATAAAATTATAAAAATTTGATATGAATAATCATTACGTCGAGACGAATCAAACAAGATCTCACTTGACTATGTTTCAACTTATAGGTTACTTATTAATCACAGATTAAGGGAAATAAGTAAATAGTGCTTATTTTTCGTATGTTGCGACTATATTGGAACGAAGGAAGTATATTGTAGGTTGTAGGAAGACAAACCTGAGATTTGACAATCATGAAGTGCAACTCTGGGAAACCAAGGTACTATGGATGCCATCCTCAACGTTTCTTTTACAACCTATCCTTAATAATTTCAACTACATACTTCAGCTATATGTATAATATACCATCCTTTTATAAATGATTTTGAATGATACGCTTGATAATTAACAGCAAATTAATCTGAACTAATTTACCGGGATCCAATTAAAACTTAACTGAACTGAATTGAACTGAAAATAAATGGTTTTACCTTGGCACCATATGTCATCTCATTGAGATCTTTTAATGTAAGAAATGATTTTTTGGCTACTCTCTTCTGTAAGTACTTTACTTCATCCTATGGAATACGTATAAATGAACATAAAATGAGTCACTAATTGTACAAAATGTTTATTATTAAATGTTGAGCAACTAATTTAGCGAAAAATTTAAGCTGATGGTTGTAGCACCAAAACATGTTAATGTCATATTATCTGTAAGGACCCCACATAGAAGAAGCCTTTGTGTTAGAAGTGCGGATACAATCAGACTTAAAATGAGGGATGAATGAGACGAATAACCATGACCTTTTGTCACCGAGTTATTGAGGTAATTATATTATCAATAACATGTTAGAGTATATAACATATATTGGGGCCTCAACCATAAGCTTAAGCATTTGGTTGAGTTTGTTCTTTGACATGTTATCAGAAGCCAGTGTGACAAGAGCTCGAATCTCATTCACCCCTCATTTAAAGTGGAATATTTAGCACATCAGGTATGAGGAAGTCTGTGTTGCATCCACATTTCTAGCCTAATGGGATCTCGTGTGAGAGGGCGTGTTAGAGTATATAATATAACTATCAGGTTAAACTTTTGGTTGAGTTGGTTCCTTGAGATAACAAACTCAACAAAGGTTAGATATGTTACATAATCCGATCCACCAATAGACATGCTTAGGTATAGTATTCAATAAAGCACTTCATATAAAATGGCATAGCAAAGGGCAAAAACCTGTAAAGTTGCAAGGACACCTTGATTTTCATCCAAGTATTTGACCATCCAAGTCATTGCACTTGCTGTAGTGTCTTGCCCTAAGTAATTTTGCAACGATGATTATAATTTAATTAATTAATTAAATGGATGAAATTATGTTAAACTAAATTTCTACTATATGGATAAAATAAAAAATAACGTGGATAATTAAGGATGTAATTACCTGCAATTATCATGGTTAAAATGTTGTCTTTGATTTGTGCATCTGTTATAATATTTTCGTGTATAGATAGTAAATATTGCAGAACATCTTTGTGATCATAAACAGAAGGATCGTGTATTGATTCTTTATCTTTTCTTTCCTTTATCATCTTCGTTAGCATCTCCATTATCCTTTTTCTTGCCTACACTTGTCGTAGTAAACAATGCTAAATTTGTCGGTGTATATGGCATATTATAAAACAATAAGCAAATAACTACTTATGGTTTAAGCACCGAAATATGTTACATATCTCACGCTCCACACATAAGAGTCTTTTATGCTAAAAATGATGAATGCGGAACAAATCCTCATGGCTCCTCATAGTCTCCATTATAGAGTATAATAGTTTTTGGGACTACGAGTATGACTAAAAGCTTAATCTAACTGTTCTACACTCAAGTCTAATATATTCTAAATATATATTGACATAAATTATTTTCAAAAGTCTACAAAAAAAGTTGTCCCATTTTTTTAAAAAATAATGATATTGTAAGTGTTGAAAATATGATGTTTTAGATTCTTCACCGACGTTACATGATGATGATAATTTTTTTTTTTTGAAATTTTATAATTTTTGAAGGGTATTTTGTAAAGGAAAATTTGATTTGAAAGGTTCGAACTTTGCCTCATTTGCTTCTAAAGGTTCGAACTTTCGTTTATCCTAGAAAGGTTCGAACGTAAGGGGCATATTCATCTAAAGGTGTACCAGGTTTTCTATGAGTAAGGTAACCTATATTGTACCAGGTTACTTTCATCTTCTTCCTTACTCATCATCAATGGTTTGAAGAACATCCATCTTAGTTCATCAATGGTTTGAAGAACTTAGTTCAAACAATAGGTTACCTCCAACCCAAAAAAGCAAGTTCACATCACCAAAAATCCCCAATTGAAGAACTTGATGGTAAGAAACCCAAGATTTTGGTAAGAAACCCCAGTTCAAACAATAATTTTACTTTGTAACCGGTTATTGTATTTTGTTCTTGATTTTGTTGATTTTGTGGTGGTAAGAAACCCCAATTCAAACATAGCTTCCAATTAAACCAATTTCAATCACCCTAACCTAAATCTTCTCCAATTACCTAAAAATCCAAACGAAATTCAGAAATCGCCACAAATTAAACGAATTTCAGAAATCGAAAAAAATTCATACCAATTACCCAGAAATTATCCCATTTTAGATCTCTGGATTTGTACTAATTTCTGGGTTTTTTTTGGATTGATTATGGGTTTTTTGGGTTGATTATGGGTTTTTTGGGTTGATTATGGATTTTTTTGGATTGATTTTGGATTGATTACGGATTTTTTTGGGTTGATTTTGGGTATGATTTGGAGGTTATTTTGGGTTGAAGATGATGATGATGATGATGATGATGATGAAGATGATGAAGATGAAGGTGAAAAAGATGAAGAAATGGTAAACAAGATGAAGATGTAGATGAAGTTTACCGTTTCATCCGGTTACAAGTCATCCAAACCTTTAGATGAAGATGCTCCCCTAAGTTCGAACTTTTTTAGGATAAATGAAAGTTCGAACCTTTAGAAGCAAATGAGGCAAATTTGAACCTTTCAAATCAAATTTTCTTTTTCTAAATTATAAGAGATTTAATAAATATAACAATAATTTATGACAAAAAGTGATAAAAATTTTTTGATTGAAATGTTAAAAAATAAAATAAGCAACACATAAAAGTTGTCATATTTAGGTGGAAAAAGTTAAAACAAGATAGATATATGAATAGTATTTAGTATGAAAGTACTTGGCGAATAATAATATAGGAGAAAGTATTAGTAAAGTGTCGAAAATTCACCTTAAGACCTTTGCTAAAAGCAGTCCATGGAAACTTCAATGGAAATGCAAGCATTGCTTGACAAACATAAGCAACATCCTTTTGGAGTAAACATAACTCTTCATTTTTAGCCTCTAGGCTTAGTAGCATTTTGCACATTGCCCTTAAAGTTATCTGCACTTCAAAATTAGATATTTTAAGCCCACTAATAATTTAAGCTTTTGAATTAAGATCATACACAATTTTTTGTACATATGAGATGGTCTCACCATAAGACGCGCTTCATATTAGGCTAAATAGTCCATCTTATAAATATTATGAGTATATAGGCTCCTATTATTTAAAGTCGTCTCATCAAGAGACGGTATCTCACAAGAGTAGCTCAAGATCATTGGGCTAATAAAGTCTACTAAGTGGGTTGGCCTAATCTCAATTAAGTTATTTAGTAGCAACAAGTCTTATATGAGACTGTCTCATCATGAAGCAAACCCATATAATCAGCTTATTTCTCTAATTGATCACTTTAAGATTGTAAGTGACCACTTTAAGTTATAAGTGACACTTTGAGATTGTCTCATTCTAATTGATGACTTGAAGATTGTAAGTGACCAATTTAAGTTATAAGTGACACTATGAGATTGTCTCATTTGAGCATTTGTCATTTTATTGTGCCAATTATGCATTGTATTTTGCAAATTACAAGTTATAATGAACAAGTATTGTATGAGATTGTATTACTATGTATTCTATAAGACTCTTACTTTTCTTTATGGAACCGTTCTATCATGATATAGACCCATACCATCAACTCATTTCTCTAATTGATCACTTTGAGCTTAGAAGTGAATACTTTAAGATTAAAAGTGATCACTTTAAGCTTGTAATTGGTCACTTTAAGATTAGAAGTGATTATTTTAAGGTTATAAGTGGTCCTTATTATAATATTCATATCAAGGTGTGGAAGTGTTTCGAAGAACAAGGCATTTGATGGTTGCGAACCTTTTTATGTCATCGTAAGGACACATATTATGCTAGAAGAATGCAGGGCAACACACTTTTCCCAATTGATCAAAGCAAAGGCGATGAGCGAATATGCAGCAATTATAGAGGAATTAAACTTCTAAGCTACACAATGGAATTGTGGAAAATAGTGATAATATATAAAGATTATAAAACATGAGATGGTGATTAGCAAGAATCAATTCGATTTCATACCAGGGAGATTTACCACTTAGGTTACTCGTGTTTAAAGGAACTGATGAAGAATTATAGAGAGCGAAAAAAAATTTGTCTTTGACAGTTATCGACCTACAGAAAACTTATGATATTATAACACATAGTTTGGAATGACCTTGAGGTTAAAAGTATTTTGTGGACATGGCAATAAAAGAAATATATATTGAAGTCACGACTAACTTTCATACACTAGTTGGGATAACGGAATCTTTCGCGGTTAAATTAGGTTTATATTAAGTTAAATATTAAACAAAAGGTAAAATATTAATTAAGTGTCTTTATCTATTAACTTTTCATAAATATATGATACTTACCTACTTGGAACCTATAAATTTGTAATTGTGAATTGCGTACCTCCATCCTACTTCTATGTTATTTCTTGAATCTAAAATTTAGCAATATTTTAGTACACTATAAATTTGCACAATATAGGAAAAGAAAAAAGAATACCTTGAGTGCTTCATCAAGTATGACAACATGTTCTCGACATTCCCAAGTTGAAAGAGTATTGACAACTAATTCATCAAACTGGGTGGTGAATTGAGATATAGAATTTGATGTGAACAAGTCAAGAAGGTGTGACCGAAGTAACTTATGGTTTTGATGTGATGCACAAAGTAAGCTTTCAGACCCAACAACCTCTCCAATTGATCTTATGTACTTCTTTGTAAACCTTCCTAAATCATTGCTTAATATTTCCTTTGCTGATTCAGTATTTGATACAAATACATTGGTCTCCCCAAATATATGTGTCTTAAAACAATTCCCATACCTACAAACATTTTAAAACAATTATTAAAATTTTGTTGATATTGCGCTCATTTTTTAAATTATTGAAAACTGGTTTTGTACATTAAGGGGGGTTTTGTATACTTTATTGTAATAGAAAGAAAATAAAAATAGATAAGAGTATGATAAGAATTTAATACTGTTACTTTTACAATTTGTTTGGTTTAGAGAAATATAAAGGAAACAATTAATTTTAGGAAAATTTGCCAAGAATAATCCCAACTATCACCTGTTGGCCAGAAATAATCCCAACTATTGATTATTTTTTAATAATCCCAACTATTGATAATGTTTGCTGAAAGCAGTCTCATTTGTTTTAAAACTGGTTGTAGCAGGTTAAGTTATGTAATTTTTTTTAGATTTATTTTTTTAAAATTCATTGTTCATATTCATTCATTACTATTGCTTTTAATTTGACCTGATACGGCCGGTTTCAAAACAAATGGGACTGTTTTCAGCAAACGTTATAAATAATTGGGATTATTACAAAATAATCAATAGTTAGGATTATTTCTGACCAACGGGTGATAATTGGGATTATTCTTGGCTTATTTTCCTTAATTTTACCGTTATGGGAAATTATCAAGAATGGTCCATCCAATGAAGAAAGATTCAAGCGGCAATGATGTTCCAAAGTCCAAATTCAAATTTAATCAATCCAACTTGAAAGAAGTTTCAAAGAATTATTATAAAGTCATGAATCAACATTGTTTATGCTCAGGAGCAAAATTCATTAAGAATTCCTCATT
This sequence comes from Amaranthus palmeri, assembly GCA_019776075.1. NCBI lineage: Eukaryota > Viridiplantae > Streptophyta > Magnoliopsida > Caryophyllales > Amaranthaceae > Amaranthus > Amaranthus palmeri. The sequence continues at coordinate 148,770 of JAAKBH010000141.1, forward strand.
TGTCAATACAAAAGAAACATGAGATAAACTAGTCGTGACATATGAAGGCACTAATCAACTGATGGAAATTAAGATCAATATCATGATGCATCAATATGAAATGTTCAAAATGAAGCAAAATAAAAATACAAATGGAATGTTTGCTCATTTTACTTCTTATAATAAGTCGATAAACTAACTTTGTATGAATGTGATTAAGAAGTAAAAAGTCTTAGAAAGCTAAAATATTAACCTAAAATATTAACTCATTAGGCAAGATCTCATGTAAGTGTGCCGAAAGTAGGGATGAAATTAATAAGAAAAACAATAAATCAAATTGAAAAGTCTAATCTTAAGACACTGTCAAAACTTACAAAGCTAAAAACAGTAGTCTAAAACCAAATGTCTTACTACTACAATGCTAGAATTATTCCCTTGAAACAGAAGTCAAGACTTTTAAATTAGAGTTGAAAGTCAATACAATGCCTTAACCTGCGCCTAGTAGGGGTTGAACCCTAAACCTTCTGCTTCACATGCAGATGCTATATCTATTGAGCCACAAGCGCTAATGGTTCAATAACTCTTAGTAATAAAGGTAAGTGAAATTTTGAGCATCTAGATTCCTTGTATCTCATCATGAAATACTTTCAAGTTGAAATTTTAAATTAGTCAACCAATTCTATAGTTATATGTTCTTTTGATTTTAACTTTTTTGTTTAAAGTTCAAAATAAAATTAATAATCCGACATTTATCCGATTTTGTAATCATATTTTTGTTGATCCGACTTCAAAATTAATTTATAAATATATAAAAGCCATATATGTGAACACATAATTCGATTTTGAATTTCAAAACACCTAACTTGAAAGTGACACTATAATCTAAATAAACAATTATAATTACTCAAAAATAACATAAAATAATCCCGAAATTCAAGATGGTTAGATTAATGCTTAAAGGTGTCTTTCTTACCCTTGTCTTAAAATTTAGATTTTCACCCCAATTATGTAAGGATTAATTCTGTTTTCCATTTCCCTTCACCTTCCCCAAAATCAAAAAAGAAATACTAGAAAAGGGTAAAATAGCTGTGTAGTAATATGCGAAGAAGGATTATTAATACAAGCACAAGATATCAATAATATAAAAGTTAAACTCCCCTAAGAAACAATATATTGTCTCTATCTAAGTAAAACACAATTACAATTCAAAAAAAAAAAAGTAAAACACAATCAACTAAAATCTTACTCCCTCAGTTCTTTTTTATTTGTCCACTTTAAGAGATAGAAATTTCAATTTCATTTTCGAAGTTTTAACTGAAAATACAATAATTCATGTGAAATCTTGTTAGCTTCGTCTTGAAGTAAAGTTTTTTAATATATATTTTTTATGATACGTATTTAGAGATATTAAAACTTAAAATTTGCTAAAAAGTGCGTGCAAAAGGTAAAGTGGACAAACAAAAAGAAACGAAGAGAGTATTTGAATCGTTTAATCACATAATTTATCAATATTATATTGTCTTTTTAAAATTTTAAGTTATTTTAAATCTAAATATAAACGATGAATATAACGCATTCCACGATAAAAATAGTCGCAACTATAATGAAACGAAACGAGAACACATAAAAAGTATACTTATATATACCTGAGATGGCGAGCTTGAACGAAGCTATAGAAACCTTGTTTGGTATAGATAGCTGCAATGAACTGCAAGGATTCTCCAATATAAGGTAATAATCCTCTACTTCCTGGAGGATATTTTATCCTTGATTCTCTATTTTTACTATAATTAGTAATTAGCCGTGATCTTTTAATTATGAAATAACTAAAAATTAGTAATAAAAATGGAATTAATAGGAATAATCCCAATGCCATTAATCCTCAAATTTGAATATACTTTTAAAGAGAGTTAAGTGTAATTGATATACTTATTGGGGATCTAATTTAGCTCTAATTAGATACTATCATGAAATATTGTATATATTGTCATTAATAAAATTTGATTGGTAATTTGAATAGTTAGATAAGATCATAATCATAATAATAATGGTGTTATTCAACGATGGAAGAAGGGCCACGTAAGGTTAATGTTGATGAATGATTAATTATGAGTGTTGGGATTTTGGCTTGCATGATACTCATTGGTGTTTTCCATTATTAGATTATTGAATTCTCAATTCCATGAGTGCTACTTTTTCTATTTCCTTTTTTTCTACTTGCAAAAGTGGAGGGATAATTAAATTTTATAGTGGCAAGAAATAAGCTCAAAAAAAAAAAAGACTAGGAAAACGGTTGATCGGTTGGTTTTGTGTCGGATTTCATTTTGCACTACGTACAACATAATTTGTTTTTAGTGAGATATATTTAGCGATATTTAATTTAAATGTCATTATTACAAATTTTTTATAGTGTATATAGAGGATTTAGTGACATTTATTAGAGCCTTTAGCAGCATATTAAAAAGTCATATTAAAGCTTTTAACGACATAGTATCTAGTGACATTTCTCCACAATAGAGTATAGTGAAAATTACGTTTGCCACCAAAGACCAAATTAAGTATCGCTAAATCACTTTATGGTGGAATTTAAAATAAAAACCAATAATTATTACACTAAAAATATAAATCAGTGGCATTTTTTTAATGCCACTAAATCCAATTTCGCAAAAAGTTAAATTTGTTGTAGTGTTGGGTCGAGTTAGTTTCAGGTCGATCACTTTGGGTTTTAGGCGAGTTTGAATTGACTTAATGGGTTATCATTTTATATTTTCTTGGGTAACTTAAAAAAATATTGTGCGATTTCTTATTTTGTCCCTGAATTTGAAAATTAAAATAATTTTTTTTTCAAGAATAATAATTACTATAGTACCTAGTAAATCACTATAAAATAGCAAAATAATTTTTAGACGATCATATAATAATGATTCAACATAGAGTAACATTAAAAAACTAAAATGCATTATAATTATTTAACTATTAAGATTTAAGAGTGCAAAAATAAAGAAAATTTAAATAAAAAAAATTAGTTATTTTGTTTGTGCACCCAAATGGACAAGTTTTACCCGTTTTTTAATAGTTGTACAACCCAACGGATCTACCCTAACGATCAACCTGTTTTTTAGCGAGTTTCTCGTGTTCGGTCCTCTTTCGGTTCGGGTCAAAATTTTCGAATTTCAACCCAACTTATTCGATCGGGTTTCAGATTAATTTTCAGGTCGGATCAATATTGACCGAGTATACTCATATCCTAACGAGAAAGTCTTCAACCATTAAATAAACTTCTTAACCTTTTTATGCTTGGATTCTATTTGAATTGTTCACTAGTTATATAATTTGCTTTTGAGTATTTTTTTTTTTTGAATATCACCCGCAGCTTTCATTATTGTAAATCAAGAGCCACCAAAGTTTTTAGACTTGGTGGGAAAGGTTCCATACATATTCTCTCCATAGTATCGTCCGTATCCCACCGAGTAATCATATGAGTTGCAGTGTTACCATTCCTACGCACAAAACTATACTTGAAACTCGACAAACAAGAGCTAAGGTCTACAATATGATCAATAAGTGCATGAAAATAAGTGGATCCTTCTTCCTTATTCTGGATAGCATGCATCACCACAAGAGAGTCTCCTTCTAAATGTATGTCTTCATAGCCCAGCCTCTTCGCCACCTCCAAACCAAATAGAGCAGCCGCGGCCTCCGTGATAGGTGTGCTCCAATTTGCCTTACAGCGTTGCGTACCCCCAAGCAAGACCTTACCCTCTGCATCTCGAAACACTATCCCTAGCCCTCAAAGTAAATTGGAACCCACATGGGCATCAAAGTTGATCTTGATCCATTCCGCATCCGGGGGTTCCCATTTTTGAAAGGCTCTAACAGTTGGCACATGAGTAATCCCGAGCTTTGATTGTATATCTGGTAGTCGCTTATCATTCTCGTGAGGGCTACCGAAAGCTGATTCACGTCACATTGGTCATGGTCCATTACTTGAATATTCCTGCAACTCCAACATGATCACAAACAAGGACCTATAGAATTAATCTCTTCCATTGATGCTTTTGAGTATTTATGAGATATAACTTCGTGTATAAAATAAAAGGGATTAAAGCTTGTGTTGAACCACATGCTAAATTTTCTAGTCATGGAGATGATCTTGATAACTCGGTGTATAAAAAGTTGATCAGCTCTGCGATGTCGTTTTATTCTCGAGGGGTCGGTCAAACAATAAATTCCCACGCTAGCTACTACGACTAGTATAGTTAGCAAGTACGGGGTCGATCCACAGGGAAGCTAGTTAAGTATGCACTTTAGTTATGGTGGTAATCTAAGGTTTATTGGATTATAGAGTTTGGGGAATATAACGAGTTCTTATTAGTAAGTATCGATTGATATTTAATTTTAGGTTCGGGGATATGACTCGTTAATATGCTAGGGACTTATGATTAAGTTGGATGGTCCTTGGTAATAAACAGAGTTAATTGATTATTAGCATCACAACTTCTGGGTATACACTAGTGGAAAAAAAGCTATTGGCTGCTATTAATTGGATGCGGTTTAGAATTATACGTAGCCAAAAATCAAATTTCAAAAAAAAATACACAATGGCTGCAGTTTAGGGTTTGTCCGCAACCAATATATGTGAAAAAAAATCAATGGCTGCGGTTTTTCAAGATGTCCGCAGCCAATGATGATTAAAAAAAAACCCTAATTGATCATGAGGCGCCTAGGTATAAAAATCAGAAAGAAGAGCGCCGTTTCATTCCACTAGACCCAAACGTATCATTCCCCTTCTTTAAACCTAATTAATGTTCATAAACCTAAAATCTTTAGTCTTCAATTTTTTCTCCTCAATATCTTTCTAACCTAAAATCTTTTGCAGCCCTAATCGTCTGATTTTCGTTTTGCTGCTTCAATTTCGAACTGTTCTTTCAACAAATTTCGAAGTCAAGGTTTAGATCCAAGTTATTCAAGTCCAAGCTAAGGTCCTCCTATGGTGATATACTGTAATTTTTGGTTGTAATTTTTGATGTTCTTCGTTTTTTTATTGTAATTCTGGGTATGTGTTCTTCGTTCTTTTATTGTAATTTTGGGTATGTGTTCTTCATTTTTTTGATTGTATTTTATCCATTTTATTAGATCTGCATTTCATTCATTGTATTTTGATTATTTCGTTTTATTAGATCTACGATGTTCTGGGTTGTTATTTCGTTTTTGAGTAGATCTTGAATCTTTGTTCTTGAATCGTATTTAGATCTGTATTTTTGAATTTTTTTTATTTTGAAAAATTACTATTGGCTGCAGTTGTAATGTCCGCAGCCAATAATAAAATCTCATTTATTGCTACTACAAGAGCTGCGAGGTAAAACCGCAGCCAATAACGGTCAAAAAACCGCAGCCATTGACGTTTTTTTCACTAGAAATAGATGCTTATTGGTTTAGTGATTTGGCTCAAGAGCTTCGTCTTCTGGGCGTACAACTCGTCCAAACCACTAACCTTGTTTACGTTCTTTAACCCTTTAATTATACTAGACATGTGATTTTATTTGAGCATATGATCCATCATTCTTGGACTGACTACGCCTCGAAGGACTCCTAATAAGGGTAGCTTCTAGGCTACTCAATATTAGTATGGATCATATGTCTTAAATTCCTTTCATATATCTAGTATAACAAGCTATGGTTGGATATTGGAATGTGATTAGCGCGTCTTCTGGGATTAGCTAACCTCACTCCAATTGTTGGCTGACTAGGCCTTAACACTAGAGTTTTCCAATTCCCTACCATATAGTTTACAGATGCCAATAACAATTATCCAACCATCTTAATCCTTAGACATATTAATGTTGTCAGCTACATCCCCTAACCCAAGAAGGGAATTACTCGCTCATGGATGAAATTAAAGTAACAACAATACTAATTACATTATCCATAATATACTAATTTTAGGTTAATCTCTTGCTAATGGTGAAGGATAAAGGTTAATTTCAAATTGGTGATATCAATAATTCAGTTAAATATGGAATGCCAAGAATATAATTTAATCAATTATATGCATATATGACCAATAGATTAATAAGTCACTTCATACAAAGTTAAATTGTAGGTTTGAATCAATTAGTTTTTTACTTTGAATGTAACAGGAAAGTGTAAATAGTGGAGATGAATGTGGAAGAATATGAATATTCAAGCTAAATTCAACAATATTTCCATCAATTCAATTATCAATTGCTAGAATTCAAACTAAACAATCCAACATTAAATTAAGAAAAGTTGAGTAAGAATGAATATATACCTCAATTGCAAAATGTGATGCTTCTATTACTTCTTGATGATGAATATTTGAACACAATAGATTGCTTGAAGAACTTACTATTACTACTACTTACTAAGAACTACAAAATGTAGGTAGAGTTTTGCTTTCTTGTCTCTTCAATTGAGATTGCTAACAATGGAGGAGAAGAACCCTTTTTGTAGGAGAACAAGATCAATTGTGACCACTAATTTTTACATAAATTAATAAAAATATCTCCCTAAAATATCTTGGCTTTTGAAGAATTTGAAGAAGTCTAGAGAGTTTTAAGTCGGTGCTCGAGTCGAAGAAGATGAAGAAATGAATCCCACAAAAAGTAATTTCTGGGCTGTTTTAAATTGGGGAAGGATTTGACCTGGACTCGACCGAGTTGCTCAACCGAGTCATGCTGCTTTTTGCTCTTTTCTTGTTCTTGAAAGCTTCTTATGCTATCAAGGGTCCATCTCTTATCCAATGATGCTTTAACTAATACCTTGAGATCTGCAAAATATATTAAAACACCATCAACTATACAAAAGGGTAAATTATCGAGAATTTAATTTATTATAAAGCTATTTTCGGGGCAAAATTAGCAAACAGAGTGGCTTAAACGGGGTATGAAAGTGTCATAAAACACGTTTATCAAACTCCCCCAAGCCAAACCTTTGCTTGTCCTCAAGCAAAAATAACTAAAATGAAATGCAGTGAATATAGCCATGGCTTAATTGTTTGTTTTTGTTTAAAGTGACTTGCTTTGATATCTGCATATACAAAGACGGCAAATGGTGGTCCTACTTTTCAAGACTTTGAAAACGAACACCTTGATTGATCCCATAGAACAACGGTATCATTGCACACCAGCCAATCATGAGCGTAAAGCTCCCGAACTAGACGCAAAGAGATGGGCAAACCTCACTTTTAGGGTATGTAAATCCAGAATAACCAAACACTCATGTGTTTTTGGGTAAACGCTCATCGCTCATGCCTATGACCCTTTTTGATGTGATTCTCTAAAGAACATAGGAAATTCATGTATCATGATTCAAAACTCGACGAGTATTAATGAATTTCAAGCAGTGACGAAGAGACGACATAGGAGGGCGTTTATGAAGTGAAGGACAATGATGGGATGAGTATTAGTCTAAGTGTTGTGAAAATGGGAGGAATGTTGAAGGAAGGTTTTAGAGAATGAAAACTCTAGCTGAATAGTCAACCACCAATCAAACCACAATTCAGATTGTAACACTTTAAGCACTTTATCAATTTTATTTAGGGGTGATCTCCATTTTTTTCTTTTTCCCCCTTTCTCTTTTTCTCATCATTCATTACTTTTGGCGCCGTTGCCGGGGAACTAAGTGCCAAAGTATACTCTTTAGCTAAAGTGGTATATGTGAATATTGTAAATATTCTCACAAATTATTTAGTCAGTGCTAACATCTCCTTCTAGTACTGTTGTATGAGCATAAGCCGACGAGGGAACAGAGAATTGGAACCCTTTGTCCCAGAAATTAATCGATACCTCCGTCACCTTCGACAAGTGGCTTTGCAAATCAACACGATAGATAACGAAGACCATCTTAACGCACCTCCCAACTCGCCTCGAGAATCAATCTCAGCCAGTGAAATCGAAACCGGAACCGAAGAGGAAATGGCCAACCAACCATCATTTGGGCAATTTCGAACACCAAGGAACTATACTCCTCAAGGTGGAATTCGTCTTCTGACCACAACACTAACTACCAGATCCACCCCCAATATACTCGGATGGTGAAGGAAGAAGTGTTTTCTGGCCTGAAGAACGAATGCCCCCTAGACCACTTGGAAAAGTTCACAGAGATATGTGATCTTATCCCACCTTGCCCAGAGAGTGAGGACCATGTCAAGATGCACCTGTTTCGAGCCAGCCTTGCAGGAGATGCAAAGGATTGGTATAAATACTTGGAACCCAACTCATTAACCACATGGGATGAAGTCAGAAAGGCTTTTCTAGAAAGGTTCTACCCTTTAGTTAGAACCTAAGATTGGAGGAAAAAGATAGCGACCTTCACCCAAGATGAAGAGAAAACTCTCGGAGATGCATGGAACAGATTCAGAAGAATGCTCCGAGCATGCCCTCATCACGAGTATGGGGAAAATCACTTAAATACCTTCTTTACGAAGGGTTAAACAATCTAGCCAAGGCTCTATTAGATGCAAGTGTTGGGGGAAGACTATGTAAGGTGCCTCAAAATGAAGTTCGAGAAAAAATCGAGGAAGTCGTGAAAAACTCAACTTGGGGCAATAGAGGAAGAAGAAAAAGCAAGGGCATGTATGAGCTCAAAATTTCAGACTCTTTAGAGTGTAAGTTGCAAGCACTAATTGAAAAGAAAATTGCCCAGCTTAGTGTTAATAAAGCCTCATCAAATGTGTCCTCAATTGAAGCACCAGCCTTTGCCTGCGAGATATGTGGTGGAACCAACCACGATACATCCTATTGTGGTGGTTCAAACTCAGAATACGTAGCAGCAATAAACTATGGATCAAACACCCAAAGCTACAACCAACAAAATGGGCGGAACAACTTCATGCGAAGGCAAGACAACCACGGCTATAACAAAGGAAACCAACAAGGAAGGTGGCACAATCAGGGGTTTTATAACGGACCTCAAGGTCGTGAAGTCTACCGACCACCACATATGAAAAATCAAGGAACATCCAACTTTGCTCAAGGAGGCCCAAATTTCTCCCAAGGGCCTAACTTTAACCAAGGCACGAGAGGAGGACACGTTCCTTTCCCAAGAGAACAAGCTCCAACCATGGATGTACAAGGTCAGATACTAGCCCAGTTACAAAGTATGACCCAAACCCTTGTACAACAAAACCAACAAAGCCAAACACTTGCCCAACAACTCCAAGAAATGCAAGCTCATCTAAAAGTAGTTGACAATCAACTAGCCTAACTTGCCTACCCTCTACCACCACCCTTATTTCCTGGAAACCCACAACCTAACCCAAACACACAAGTATCCCAAAACCCTGCACTTCACACTGCCAAGGTAATCCACTTGAGGTCTGGGACTTCTTATAAGAAGCCTGAGAGTCCTATAGAAAATGAGGAGGAGGAAATAGTAGATGGTGCACAAGAAAAAGGGGAGATAAGTGGAGAGAAAGAGGATAAAAATGAAGGAGACTTAAGCAACGAAATATTAAAAGAAGAAAACAGTGAGAAAAAGTCCGATAAAGGGAAAGAAGTGAGTCTTATGAAGGAGCCAGAAAGGATCTATGTGCCGCCAATCCCCTTCCCATACCGAAGAGTAGAGAAAAAACTTGATGCTCACTTCAAAAGGTTTCTAGAAAGGCTCAGTCAAATGGAAATGAAGATCCCTTTCCTTGAGGCAATGGAGCAAATTTCAAAATACGCCAAGTTTCTCAAGGATCTTCTATCAAACAAAAAGAAATTAGAGGAAGAGGTCATTAACCTACCACATTAGGTTAGCCAGATCATACAAGGAAACATCCCTAAAAAGGAAAGAGATCCAGGACCTTTTAACTTGCTTGTCAAGATTGGAAACTTAGAGCCAAAAGGTGCCTTAGCAGATCTTGGGGCCTCCATAACCCTCATGCGCTTGTCCATTGCAAAAAGGCTTGTCTTCGACCTTCAACCAACAAGAAAAACAATTCAACTTGCCGACTGAAGTATTAAGGTGCCTTGTGGGGAATTCAAAGATCTCCAAATTCAAGTTGGGCATCTTATAGTTCCATGCAACTTCATCATCTTGGATATGGAAGAAGACCCTCACACTACAACAAACTTAGCTTTTTGCGACATTGGATTTAGTGGCATTAAAAAAATGCCACTAATTCACATTTTCAGAGTAATAATTATTAGTTTTAAATTTAATTTCCACCATAAAGTAATTTAGTGACACTTAATTTGGTCTTTAGTGGCAAATGTAATTGTCACTATAGTCTATAGTGGCATTTGTGAGAATTGTCGCTAGATCCTATGTCGCTAAAAGCTTTAGTGTGATTTTTTAATATGCTGCTAAAGGCTCTAATAAATGTCACTAAATCCTCTATATATACTATAAGAAATTTGTAATAGCGACATTTAAATTAAATGTCGCTAAATATATCCCACTAAAAGCAAATTATGTTGTAGTGTCACACTCCTTTAATACCCGGGAGGGCAGCCCTAAAAACTTTAAATGCCTTGATCAATTGCAAGAATGATACCATAGCGGTTGAAGTAGCTAAAGAAAAAGGTTTTTCAATTTTCAAGAACTACCAAAATGCCTATGATGGAACAAGCATGCCGAATGGAAGTAATAGACAGCGAGGTGGCTTCCTTTATTAACAAAATGGACGCGGTAGACCCTCTCCAAGAAGCACTATGTCATGATCCAAATGACTTCACCAAAGAAGCAAAATTTATGGAAAAGAAACTCGATGAAGCACCGGTAGAAGAATTAGAAGATGAGTTTCAAAGCATATCGGAGACTAAGGAAGAAGGATCGGTAAGTGGGAAGAGTGCCACGCCTTCCCCCGAGGTAACGTTAAAACCCCTTTCCCCCTAGTCTAAAATACGTATACTTAGATTGGGAGCATCGTTTTCCGGTCATTGTGAATGCATTCCTAGATGACATTTCCCTTAAAAAGTTACTTGATGTTTTAAGGAAGTATACGGAATTCATCGGGTTTTTTTTAGAAGACATTAACGGCCCGTTTGGTAGATGGTAATAAATTGTGGCAATGGGAATGAAAAACTAGTGTAATTTTTGCTAAACAATCTTTTGACTTTCTTGATGGCCATGCTTGACAACCTTCAATCATTCCATTTTGTTCATAAAATTCATTCCAATGCATTACCAATGGGAGAGGTGGTATTAGGAGGTAATGGACATTTGTGAACAAAAAATATTTTTTGTGATCAAAGTTTCATTACCATGGGAATGACATGAAAGTTTTGATGAAATTTTACACTATAAATCATTCCCATTACCACCATTTAGTACAACTAACCAAACGGGTCGTAAGGGTATAAGTCCAACCCTTGTTATGCATCGCATTCATTTGGACGATGGTCGTTTCACATCGATTGAGCCTCAAAGAAGAATCAATCCCAACATAAAAGAAGTAGTAAAAACCGAAATTTTAAAACTACTCAAAGCTGGCATCATTTACTCCATATCAGGTAGCAGATGGGTCAGCCCGATTCATGTTGTACCTAAAAAGGGTGGAATGACAGTCGTCCAAGGAGAGAATGGAGAAATGATCTTTTCAAGAACAACTACGAGTTGGAGAGTTTGCATTAATTATCGCAAACTCAATAAAGCCAAAAGGAAGGATCATTTCCCCCTCCCTTCATTGACTAAATGTTAGAAAGATTGGCCAACCATAACTACTTTTGTTTTCTCGATGGTTGCTCCAATTTTTTTCAAATACCCATATATCCGGTGGACCAAGAAAAAACGACATTTACATGCCCTTTTGGAACCTTTGCATATAGACGAATGCCTTCTGGATTATGCGATGCACCGTCAACGTTTCAAAGGCGTATGATGGCCAATGTTTCTTACATGGTTGAAGATTTTTTGGAAGTTTTTATGGACGATTTTAGCATCGGGGGCTCTTCTTTTGACATCTGCTTATCCAATTTAGAAAAAGTTTAAAAAAGATGTCAAGAAGTGAACCTGGTGTTATACTGGGAAAATGTCATTATATGGTCCAGAAAGGCATTGTCTTGGGCCATAAAATTTCATCAAGAGGCATAGAAGTCGATTCTGCTAAGATTAAAGTAATAAAAAACTTACCCCCTCCTACAAATGTGAAGGGAGTAAGAGCTTTCTTAGGCCATGCAGGATTCTGTCGACGCTTCATCAAAGATTTCTCCACCATTGCAAAACCACTTATTGAATTTTTACAAAAAGAGATGGAATTCTCTTTTGATGAGCGTTGTATAAAAGCCTTTGATCAATTAAAAGAGGCCCTTTTCTCTGCACCAATAGTGCAAGCTCCAAATTGGAGTTTTCCCATCGAACTAATGTGCGATGCAAGTGATGTTTGCGGTGGTTTATGCATTCGAGAAGAAGTGAACTAGGTGAAGTTCTAGGACAACGAAAAGAATAAAAGCCTCGGTGGTTTATGCATTCGAGAAATTCAGACCATACTTGATGTGCTCAAAAGCTATTGTATACACAGATCATGCAGCCATCAAGTATCTCACCTCTAAAATGGATGCCAAGCCACGCTTGATTCGGTGGGTTCTTCTCCTTCAAGAATTTGATTATGAAGTCCGTGATAAAAAGGGGAGTGAGAACTTGGTAGACTTGGTAGCTGATCACCTGTCCCGCCTACCTTCAGAATGCCACGATGGTGACATACTTCCAATCATGGATAGTTTAAAAGAGGAGACCCTATTCATGGCAGAAATTAGAGGGGCACCCTGGTACGCAGACATAACTAATTATCTTGCTTGTGGGTTGGTTCCAGAAGGAAGAAACTCCCGCGAACGGAGGATTTTCTATGAAAAAGCAAAACACTACTACTGCGATGACCCCCTACTTTTTCGACTATGTTCCGATGAGATGTATAGAAGATATGTCCCAGAAAAGGAAATAAAAGGTATAGTTGAACAATGTCGTGGGGGCCACGGTGGAGTGATGAAGACGATTGCAAAAATCCATGAAGCTGGTTTCTTTTGGCCCACCCTCCACAAGGACGTCAATAACATTGTGAAAGCATGCGATGCATGTCAAAGGACCGAAAATATCACGAGACGCCATGAAATGCCTCAAACCAACATGCTTAAATGCGAAGTCTTTGACGTTTGGGGCATCGACTTTATGGGTCCATTTGTATCCTCTCTCGGTAATCACGACATCCTTGTAGCGATTGACAATGTCTCAAAATGGGTTGAAGCACTCGCATCCCCTACTAACGATCACAAGGTAGTGGTGAAATTGTTCAAAAAGGTAATTTTTCTACGATTTGGGGTTCCCAAGATCGTCATTAGTGATGGAGGTTCACACTTTGCAAAGGATCAACTAAATCATCTCTTAAGGAAGTATGGCGTGAATCACAAGGTAGGAGTCCCTTATCACCCTCAAACCTAAGGACAAGTAGAAGTAGCGAATAAAGAGATAAAGAACATACTTGAAAAGGTGGTGAACCCTGGAAGGAAAGATTGGGCGTTAAAGCTAGATGACGCATTGTGGGCCTACTGAACCTCATATAAGACACCCATTGGCACCACTCCATTTAGACTTGTATATGGTAAAGCTTGTCACCTTCCGGTAGAGCTAGAACATAAAACTTGGTAAGAAATTAAGAAGCTAAATATGGACCCGAAAGCCATCAAAGCTAAAAGGATGGCTCAACTTCGCGAGCTTGAGGAGTTGAGACTTGACGCTTTCCAAAGTTCGAAACTCTACAAGGAAAGAACCAAAAGGTGGCACGACCAACGAATCATGCAGAGAAGTTTCAAGGTTGGGGACAAGGTTCTCTTATTTAACTCAAGAGCTAAGTTGTTCCCCGGAAAGCTAAGGTCGAAATGGTCGGGCCCGTTTGAAATAATTAAGGTAGCCCTTTATGGCGCAGTAGAATTAGGAGGAAAAAGGGGGGATTACTTAGTGAATGCTCAAAGAATTAAACTTTACCATCTCGAAGACAGAGTGGGCGCGATAGAATTGATCGCATTTAAGGATTTGTGCCTAGAAGGGCACAACTAAAGACCGAGAATCACACTTGTCAAGATAATGAGGTTAAACAAGCGCTCGTTAGGAGGCAACCCAATCATGAGGTAAATTTTAATTTCTGCATGTTTCATTTGCTGTTACGTATATTTAATCTCGATTATAATAATTTTGTGGAAAATAATAATAATAATAATAATAATAATAATAATAATAATAATAATAATAATAATAATAATAATAATAATAATAATAATAATAATAATAATAATAATAATAATAATAAAATTAATAATAATAAAATAAATAAATAAATGAATAAATAAATAAATGAATAAATAAATAAAGAAATAAATAAGGGTTAAAATAAGCCTTGGTTAGATGTTGCACACATCCTGCAGCACAACTGGACTCGACCGAGTCACTCGACCGAGTTACTCGACCGAGTCACTCGACCGAGTTACTCGACCGAGTCACTCGACTGAGTCACTCGCCCAAGTACTGTTCATTCCAGCTTAAATTCGACATTCTTTTTTCTTTTTCCATTTAACATACACCATCTTCATTCCCTCATACCCCCACACGAAAAATTTCCCCTTCATACCACTCATACCCCTTACCTCTACTCCTTATTTCCACCATTAAATTTCTTTAAAAAGCTTTAAAACTTCAATTTCTATCACTCTTGCACTACTTCTTCAACATTTGCTCTCTTAGTTATTTTCCCTAATTTGGTAAGTCAAACCCTAACTTTCGTTTCTTAATTTTATTTTGAAATCTTGCTAACAATAACTCAAATTAGAGTAAAATTTTAGTATTTTGTTGCTTGTGTGTTGTTTGTTTAGTAGACCTTGTAGGAGAAATGTCCTCAATTAGAAGAATGTTGAAGAGAAAAGGATCTCAATCTCAAAGAGAGGAGCAACCTCCAAGAATAGCTGCAGATCCAACATATACAATAGTTGTTTTTGCTACTGAACAACAAAAAGTAAGGTTACTGAGCTTAAGAATCGTAGTATTGAAAGCACTAGATTTATTAATAAAGACACCTTGGCAAAATGGAAATTCTACAAGAAATTGAGCAACTATTTTGTAACTTGGGGCTAAAATCTCTCTTTGAAATGCACTATAACACTCATCCCGCCCTCACATATGAATTACTAAGCTCTTTTTAATTAAGATATAATGATGAACGTGTGAAAACTATGTATTATAGATTGAACAACTCTGATTTTGCAACCATTGTTGATGAATTAGCTGTTTTTTTTTGTATTGCGAAGGAAGGAAATGATGATAGCCCTTCGAAATCCGACATCGGTTCTGTCTGGACAACCATTACTGGTGAAAAACAATTTGCTTTGAAAAATTTAAGAACCAATAGTCCATCATCCTTCAATTCGCATATTATTCAAATTTTTGGCTAACACTCTGTTTGTTAGGTCAGAAGGAAATAAGGTAAACAGCAATGACTTAGGCACATTAGGTAGCTACCTTTTCCCTAAAATCTTGCCCAAACTAAACTTTTTTCATTTTCTACTGACCACTTTTGAAATTCCCACCCTTAGAAAAAATTTAAAAGTCTCCACCGCCCTTAATTTTGGAGGATTAATCACCCATCTAGCTGGACAACTCAACTTAAGGATGG
This sequence comes from Amaranthus palmeri, assembly GCA_019776075.1. Classification (NCBI taxonomy): domain Eukaryota; kingdom Viridiplantae; phylum Streptophyta; class Magnoliopsida; order Caryophyllales; family Amaranthaceae; genus Amaranthus; species Amaranthus palmeri. The sequence continues at coordinate 164,353 of JAAKBH010000141.1, forward strand.
CACCAACTACTAGACCTTATTTGAAACCAATCGACATCACTCATCTCAAGCACTCAACTTATGAAAGAATATTAGATGAGCAAACTTTTGATTGGGTCACAAATGGAAAACCATCCATTAGATTACCAGGACACCCCTTACCACCCATAGTTCCAGAGGCTACTAACTGCTTGATTGATTTTCAATTGCCACCACACCCTAGGAACCCATTATCCCGAGAACCCCAAACAGACAACACTTCTAGCACTTATTCCCCAGCCACACCTGTAGGTTATGATTCCATTCTCCAGTCACTCGAGAGACTTCACACTGACATTCAACAAAACCATCAAGAAAACCGAAAATGAATGAGAGATTAGCGAGGATGGACAATGAGCATTCTCGCAGAGATCTCGAGTACCAACCTGCTGAGTATCCCATGTATGACTATCACTACCGATAGAGCCACTTTGACCAACAATTCCCCCACCCTTGCTGGTACACGCCTAACCCAGACATCTCCATACCTGGCACATTTACATCTTACGGTTTTCCTGATGGCATGGTTAACTCCTTCACACAAGGGGGTTTGATACTTACTATGCTAGTACTCTACAGCCACCACCCCAGGGAGGCACGGTGAATAGTTACTATGATGATAATGATGATGATGTTGATGACGATGATGATGACGGTGGAGACGATGATCCTTCTTGGATGATAAACCATTGATTAATCGTTTTTTCCGCTCCTTCTTCCAAGTACCAAAGCCGTGAGGACACAGCTTGGTCTGGCTTGGAGGGAGGGAGCACTTTTGCTGTGTATAAACATTTCAGATTAGTCGTTTTTCTATTATTTTACTCATTTTTCTTACTACTAATATAACTTTGGGGCAATTTTTGTTGATTTGCATGGAATTAATTGGCTTAATATTTTTCGTAACTTTTGACTATTCTTTGATTGAGCATAGCATTGATGGAAAAATTCTAGGTTCTTTTTCAGACTTATTTATAGATTCCTTGAGGAGATTTCTTTTAAGAATTGGTTGAGCACACATGGGTTTGTGGCACCGCCATTGAGAATGGGCAAACACTTAAACCCGGTGAGACATGATTGAACCTTTTCCACCATTCACGTTCATATTAAATACAAACAAGGAACGATTGTATCATGTTAAAAATGAGATGAGTGGTGAATAAATGCTCGACATTAGAGAATGGCTTTACTTTCCATATAACCATTTGAACCTTTATCCTTCCTTTTATTCAAAGATCTTCAAACTAACCCTTTCACCTTCTTACTCCTCTTGGAACTCTAGCTATTAGTGGGATATTCAGGCTTGATTGGTTGGATTGAAACACTTAAGCACTATTCGGTTATTATTACTTATTTCACACAGGCATATATTTTTATAATTATATCATTTTTTTGGTAGCCTTTTGCATTATACGACCTTTCTACACACTCTAATGACCTTATTTCTCTTAATTAGCTATCGAAAAGAAAAATTTTTGTTATATGTATATTATTATATTTTGTCATTCAAAAAATATTTTTCTTTCCGATAGTTAATTAAGAGAAATAAGGTCATTAGAGTGTGTAGAAAGGTCGTATAATTCAATAGGCAAACAAAAAATGATATAATTATAAAAATATATGCCTGTGGTGAAATAAGTAATAATAACCAAATAGCGCTTAAGTGCTTTAATCCAACCAATCAAGCCTGAATATCTCGACTAATAGCTAGAGTTCCAAGAGGAGTAAGAAGGTCAAAGGGTTAGTTTGAAGATCTTTGAATAAAAGGAAGGATAAAGGTTCTAATGGTTATGTGGAAAGTAAAGCCATTCTCTAATGTCGAGCTTTTATTCACCACTCATCTCATTTTTAACATGATACAATCGTTCCTTATTTGTATTTAATATGAATGTGAATGGTGGAAAAGGTTCAATCTCACCGGGTTTAAATGTTTACCCATTCTCAATGGCGGTGCCACAAACCCATGTGTGGTCAACCAATTCTTAAAAGGAATCTCTTCAAGGAATCTATAAATGAAGTCTGAAAAAGAACTTAGAATTTTGCCATCAATGCTATGCTCAATCAGAGAATAGTTAAAAGTTATGAAAAATATTAAGCCAAGCTAATTCCATGCAAATCAACAAAAATTGCCCCAAAGTTTTATCAGTAGTAAGCAAAATGAGTAAAATAACAGAAAAACGACTAACCTGAAATGTTTATCCAAAGCAAAAGTGCTCCCTCCCCCCAAGCCAGACCAAGCTGTGTCCATACGGCTTTGGTACTTGGAAGAAGGAGCGGAAAAATGATTAATCAATGGTTTATCATCCAAGAGGGATCATCGTCTCCACTGTCATAATCATCGTCATCAACATCATCATCATTATCTTCATTGTCATCATCATTATCATCATCATCAACACTCATGACTTCTTTTCCTTTATATCTTGTTCCATAACCAGTCCCACTAGGTGCAGAAGTGTTAGGATGTGTGGAGAATGCCCCAAATTCTGTGGTGTTGTGTCCATCAAACTCAGAAAATCCCCCCATATTCCCCGTGCCTCCCTGGGGTGGTGGTTTTAGAGTACCAGCATAGTAAGTATCAAACCCCCTACTGTGAAGGAGTTAACCATGCCATCAGGAAAACCGTAAGGTGTAAATGTGCCAAGTATGGAGATGTCTAGGTTAGGCGTGTACCAGCCAGGGTGGGAGAATTGTTGGTCAAAGTGGCTCCATCGGTAGTGATAGTCATACATGGGATACTAAGCACGTTGGTGCTCGAGATCTCTGCGAGAATGCTCATAGTCCATCCTAGCTAATCTCTCATTCATTGTTCGGTTTTCTTGAAGGTTTTGCTGAAAGCCAGTGTGAAGTCTCTCGAGTGACTAGAGAATGGAATCATAACCTACAAGTGTGGCTGGGGAATAAGTGCTAGAAGTGTTCTCTATTTGGGGTTCTCGGGGTAATGGGTTCCTAGGGCGTGGTGGCAATTGAAAATCAATCAAGTAGTTAGTAGCCTCTGGAACTATGGGTGGTAAGAGATGTCCTGGTAATCTAATGGATGGTTTTACATTTGTGACCCAAGCAAAAGTTTGCTCATCTAATATTCTAACATAAGTTAAGTGCTTGAGATGAGTGATGTCGATTGTTGTCAAATCAGGTCTAGTAGCTGGTGCCATCCTTAAGTTGAGTTATCCAGCTAGATGGGTGATTAATCCTCCAAAATAAATGGCGGTGGAGACTTTTAAATTTTTCTAAGGGTGGGAGTTTCAAAAGTGGTCAGTAGAAAATGAACAAAGTTTAGTTTAGGCAAGCTTTTAGGGAAAAGGTAGCTACCTAATGTGCCTAAGTCATTACTGTTTACCTTATTTCCTTCTGACCTAGCAAACAGAGTGTTAGCCATAAATTTGAATAATATGCGAATTGAAGGATGATGGACTCTATTGGTTCTTAAATTTTTCAAAGCAAATTGTTTTTCACCAGTAATGGCTGTCTAGACATACGGATGTCGGATTTCGAAGGGCTATCATCACTTCCTTTATTCGCAATATCAAAATAAACAGCTAATTCATCAACAGTGGTTGCAAAATCAGAGTTGTTCAATCTATAATACATAGTTTTCACACCTTCATCATTATATCTTAATTCAAAAGAGCTTAGGAATTCATATGTGAGGGCGGGATGAGTGTCATAGTGCATTTAAAAGAAAGATTTTTGCCCCAAGTTACAAAATAGTTGCTTAGTTTCTTGTAGAATTCCCAATTTAGCTAAGGTGTTTTTATTAATAAATCTAGTGCTTTCAATACTACGATTCTTAAGCTTAGTAAACCTTACTTTTTGTTGTTCATTAGCAAAAATAACTGTTGTATATGTTGGATCTGCAGCTATTCTTTGAGGTTGCTCCTCTCTTTGAGATTGAGACTCCTTTCTCTTCAACATTCTTCTAATTGAAGACATTTCTCCTACAACGTCTACTAAACAAACAACACACAAGCAACAAAATACTAAAATTTTACTCTAATTTGAGTTATAGTAAGCAGGATTTCAAAATAAAATTAAGAAACAAAAGTTAGGGTTTTACTTATCAAATTAGGGAAAATAACTAAGAGAGCAAATGTTGAAGAAGGAGTGCAAGAGTGGTAGAAATTGAGTTTTTAAAGCTTTTTAAAGAAATTTAATGGTGGAAATAAGGAGTAGAGGTAAGGGGTATGAGTGGTGTGAAGGGGAAATTTTTCGTGTGGGGGTATATGAGGGAATGAAGATGGTGTATGTTGAATGGAAAAAGAAAACAGAATGTCGAATTTAAGCTGGAATGAACAGTACTCGGTCGAGTGACTCGGTCGAGTGACTCGGTCGAGTCCAGTTGTGCTGCATGATGTGTCCAACATCTAACCAAGGCTTATTTTAACCCCATATTTAATTCTTTATTTATTTATTCATTTATTTATTTATTTTATTATTATTAATTTTATTATTATTATTATTATTATTATTATTATTATTATTATTATTATTATTATTATTATTATTATTATTATTATTTTCTACAAAATTATTATAATCGAGATTAAATATACGTAAAAGCAAACGAAAAATGCAAAAATTAAAATATACCTCATGATTGGGTTGCCTCCCAACGAGCGCTTGTTTAACGTTATTAGCTTGACAAGTGTAATTCTCAGTCTTTAATTGTGCCCTTCTAAGCACAAATCCTTAAATGCGATCTCTTCTATCGCGCCCACATTGTCTTTGTGATGGTAAAGTTTAATTCTTTGAGCGTTCACTAAGTAATCTCCCCTTTTTCCTCTTAATTCTACTGCGCCATAAAGGGTTACCTTAATTATTTCAAACGGGCCCGACCATTTCGACCTTAGCTTTCCGGGGAACAACTTAGCTCTTGAGTTAAATAAGAGAACCTTGTCCCCAACCTTGAAATCTCTCTGCATGATTCGTTGGTCGTGCCACCTTTTTGTTCTTTCCTTGTAGAGTTTCGAACTTTGGAAAGCGTCAAGTCTCAACTCCTCAAGCTCGCGGAGTTGAGCCATCCTTTTAGCTTTGATGGCTTTCGGGTCCATATTTAGCTTCGTAATTGCCCACCAAGCTTTATGTTCTAGCTCTACCGGAAGGTCACAAGGTTTACCATATACAAGTCTAAATGGAGTAGTGCCAATGGGTGTCTTATATGAGGTTCAGTAGGCCCACAATGCGTCATCTAGCTTTAACGCCCAATCTTTCCTTCCAGGGTTCACCACCTTTTCAAGTATGTTCTTTATCTCTCGATTCGCTACTTCTACTTGTCCTTGGGTTTGAGGGTGATAAGGGGCTCCTACATTATGATTCACGCCATATTTCCTTAAGAGATAACTTAGTGATCCTTTGCAAAGTGTTAACCTCCATCACTAATGACGATCTTGGGAACCCCAAATCGTGGAAAAATTACCTTCTTGAACAATTTCACCACTATCTTGTGATCGTTAGTAGGGGATGCGAGTGCTTCAACCCATTTCGAGACATAATAAATCGCCACAAGGATGTAGTGATTACCGAGAGAGGATACAAATGGACCCATAAAGTCGATGCCCCAAACGTCAAAGACTTCGCATTCAAGGATGTTGGTTTGAGGCATTTCATGGCGTCTCGTGATATTTTCGGTCCTTTGACATGCATCACATGCTTTTCACAATGTTATTGACGTCCTTGTGGAGGGTGGGCCAAAAGAAACTAGCTTCGTGGATTTTTGCAATCATCTTCATCACTCCACCGTGGCCTCCATAAGGAAGGGAGTGACATTGTTCAATTATCCCCTTTATTTCCTCTTCTGGGACACATCTTCTATAAATCTCATCGGAACATAGTCGAAAAAGTAGGGGGTCATCCCAGTAGTAGTGTTTTGCTTCTTCGTAGAAAATGCTTCTTTCGCGGGAGTTTCTTCCTTCTAGAAATCAACCCACAAGCAAGATAATTAGCTATGTCTGCATACCAGAGTGCCCCTCTAATTTCTGCCATGAATAGGGTCTCCTCTTTTAAACTATCCATGATTGGAAGTTGTCACCATCGTGGCATTCTAAAGGTAGGCGGGACAGGTGATTAGCTACCAGGTTCTCACTCCCCTTTTTATCACGGACTTCATAATCAAATGCTTGAAGGAGAAGAACCCACCGAATCAATCGTGGCTTAGCATCCTTTTTAGAGGTGAGATACTTGATGGCTGCGTGATCTGTGTATACAATAGCATTTGAGCACATCAAGTATGGTCTGAATTTCTCGAATGCATAAACCACCGCTAACATCTCTTTTTCAGATATGGTATAGTTCCTTTGAGCTGCATCAAGAGTTTTGCTGATGTAGTAGATGACGCTGGGCTTTCCTTCTTTTCGTTGTCCTAGAACTGCACCTAGTTCACTTCTTCTCGAATGCATAAACCACCGCAAACATCACTTGCATAGTTCGAAGGGAAAACTCGAATTTGGAGTTTGCACTATGGGTGCAGAGATAAGGGCCTCTTTTAATTGATCAAAGGCTTTTATACAACGCTCATCAAAAGAGAATTCCACCTCTTTTTGTAAAAGTTCAGTAAGTGGTTTTGCAATGGTGGAGAAACCTTTGATGAAGCTTCGATAGAATCCTGCATGGCCCAAGAAAGCTCTTACTCCCTTCACATTTGTAGGAGGGGGTACGTTTTTTATTACTTCAATCTATGCAGGATCGACTTTTATGCCTCTTGATGAAATTTTATGGCCCAAGACAATGCCTTCCTAGACCATAAAATGAAAATTTTCCCTAGTTTAACACCAGGTTCACTTCTTGACATCTTTTTAAGACTTTTTCCTAATTGGATAACCAGATGTCAAAAGAAGAGCCCCCGATGCTAAAATCGTCCATAAAAACTTCCAAAAAATCTTCAACCATGTTAGAAACATTGGCCATCATACACCTTTGGAACGTTGACGGTGCATTGCATAATCCAAAAGGCATTCGTCTATATGCAAAGGTTCCAAAAGGGCATGTAAATGTCAATTTTTCTTGGTCCTCCGGATGTATGGGTATTTGAAAAAAAATCGAAGCAACCATCGAGAAAATAAAAGTAGTTATGGTTGGCCAATCTTTCTAACATTTAGTCAATGAAGGGAGGGGGAAATGATCCTTCCTTGTGGCTTTATTAAGTTTGCGATAAGCAATGCAAACTCTCCAACTCGTAGTTGTTCTTGAAGGGATCATTTCTCCATTCTCTCATTGGACGACTGTCATTCCACCCTTTTTGGGTACAACATGAATCGGGCTGACCCATCTACTATCTGATATTGAGTAAATGATGCCAGCTTTGAGTAGTTTTAAAATTTCGATTTTTACTACTTCTTGCATGTTAGGATTGAGTCTTCTTTGAGGCTCAATCGATGTGAAACGACCATCGTCCAAATGAATGAGATGCATACCAAGGGTTGGACTTATACCCTTAATGTCTTCTAAAGAATACCCGATGACTTCCCTATACTTCTTTAAAACATCAAGTAACTCTTTAAGGGAAATGTCATCTAGGAATGCATTCACAATGACCGGATAACGATGCTCCCAATCTAAGTATGCGTATTTTAGACTAGGGGGAAAGGGGTTTTAACGTTACCTCATGGGAAGGCGTGGCACTCTTCCCACTTACCGATCCTTCTTCCTTAGTCTCCGATATGCTTTGAAACTCATCTTCTAATTCTTCTACCGGTGCTTCATCGATTTTCTTTTCCATAAATTTTTCTTCTTTGGTGAAGTCATTTGGATCATGACATAGTGCTTCTTGGAGAGGGTCTACCACGCCCATTTTCTTAATAAAGGAAGCCACCTCGCTGTCTATTACTTCCATTCGGCATGCTTGTTCCATCATAGGCATTTTGGTAGTTCTTGAAAATTGAAAAACCACTTTTTCTTTAGCTACTTCAACCGTTATGATATCATTCTTGCAATTGATCAAGGCATTTCAAGTTTTTAGGGCTGCCCTCCCGAGTATTAAAGGAGTGTGAGGGTCTTCTTCCATATCCATGATGATGAAGTCGCATAGAACTATAAGATGACCAACTTGAATTGGGAGATCTTCGAACTCCCCACAAGGCACCTTAATACTTCGGTCGGAAAGTTGAATTGTTCTTCTTGTTGGTTGAAGGTCGAAGACAAGCCTTTTTGCAATGGACAAGGGCATGAGGCTTATGGAGGCCCCAAGATCTGCTAAGGCACCTTTTGGCTCTAAGTTTCCAATCTTGACAGGCAAGTTAAAAGGTCCTGGATCTCTTTCCTTTTTAGGGATGTTTCCTTGTATGATCTGGCTAATTAAACGTGATGTGGTAGGTTAATGACCTCTTCCTCTAATTTCTTTTTGTTTGATAGAAGATCCTTGAGAAACTTGGCATATTTTGACATTTACTCCATCGCCTCAAGGAAAGGGATCTTCATTTCCATTTGACTGAGCCTTTCTAAATACCTTTTGAAGTGAGCATCAAGTTGTTTCTCTACTCTTCGGTATGGGAAGGGGATTGGCAGCACATAGATCCTTTCTGGCTCCTTCATAAGACTCTCTTCTTTCCCTTTATCGGACTTTTTCTCATTGTTTTCTTCTTTTAATATTTCATTGCTTAACTCTCCTTTATTTTTATCCTCTTTCTCTCCAGTTATCTCCCCTTTTCTTGTGCACCCTCTACTATTTCTTCCTCCTCATTTTTTATAGGACTCTCAGGCTTCTTATAAGAAGTCCCAGACCTCAAGTGGATTGCCTTGGCAGTGTGAAGCGCAGGGTTTTGGGATACTTGTTTGTTTAGGTTAGGTTGTCGGTTTCCAGGAAATAGGGGTGGTGGTAGAGGGTTGGCAAGTTAGGCTAGTTGATTGTCAACTACTTTTAGATGAGCTTGCATTTCTTGGAGTTGTTGGGCAAGTGTTTGGCTTTGTCGGTTTTTTTGTACAAGGGTTTGGGTCATACTTTGTAACTGGGCTAGTATCTGACCTTGTACATCCATGGTTGGAGCTTGTTCTCTTGGGAAAGGAATGTGTCCTCCTCTCGTGCCTTGGTTAAAGTTAGGCCCTTGGGAGAAATTTGGGCCTCCTTGAACAAAGTTGGATGTTCCTTGATTTTTCATATGTGGTGGTCGGTAGACTTCACGACCTTGAGGTCCGTTATTAAACCCCTGATAGTTCTACCTTCCTTGTTGGTTTCCTTGGTTATAGCCGTGGTTGTCTTGCTTTTGCATGAAGTTGTTCCGTCCCTTTTTTTGGTTGTAGCCTTGGGTGTTTGATCCATAGTTTATTGCTGCTACATGTTCTTTGTAACACCCCGTGAATTTTAATAATTAATATTCGAAATTTAAATCAAATAATAATCAAGTTCGAGTTAATTACTATTGTCGCGTAACGAGTTATCGTTATCTGATTTAATATTTTCATGAGCATTAAAATTAAAATTAAGTAATTAATCTTATTTGGAGTAATTAATTATTTTAAAAAAAAAATAATAGTAAAAGGCCATTAAGTGACCGGCCATATTAGGAGTTTTTGGGGAGTTTTGTAACTCCCTTCTTAAGTGAGGATTATTGCAATTGATGATAGGAGTTAAGGTAAGATTAAAAGTCTTGGAATTATTTTTATTAAATTGTGATCTCTTCATTTGCCATTTGCTCACAAAGAAATCAAACAAATAAAAATAAAAAAAAAAAAATTTCCTCCTTCCTTCCTACAATTTTCGGCAGCCATTAGTAAGAAAAAGGAGTACTTTGTCTTCCTTCAATCTTTTTTTTTAATTCAAAGGGTAGGTAAAACTTCAATTGATAATATGAATTTTTATTTTTTTTTCTTTTCTTTGAAGAAATTATGCATCCTTTATAAAATATGGTTATATCCTATGACTTTAAGGAGGATTGAGTATTTTTATGTAATTTTATTTATATAATTCTTTAACAAAATTAATTTGTTAAAAGGGTTAATACAAATTGTGTTAAGTTTTTCATTTTATTTATATTCTTTAACAAACAAAAAAAAAACAAAAAAATTTTTGTTGTGAGAATAGAACCTTTTAATATTTAAAATTCTTTTATGGGTTTTAAAATCTCTAGCAAAATTTTAATTTGTTAGGAGAATTAAGTATTTAAATTAATTAGTACGATTTATGAATTTCAAGTTTTGCTTGAAAAGTCATGTTTATGGGAATGATTTAATTTGATGATGTTTATATTTTGATTGTGGATGAGTTAATGAGGAAGTTGTGTGTATTGGTAGATGTGTATAATTATCATGTTGTTTATGTGTTGGAAGTTTTGGTTGGATCACTATTAAAAAGGACTTACTTTTGTCATGAGATTAAAAAGATTGATTAATTGAAATACATATATAAAAATAATAATAATAGTAATAATAATATATATAAAAAAAATTTAATTTAAATTTTTTTTCGGACAGTACCTGCTGTCTCGGCAGTGGTGCCTCGATTCGAGGTCGGGTGTGTTTCGTTGTTGTTCCATTTATCCGTCGTGTGCAAAAAACTCGTTAAATGCTAAAATTAAATAAAAATAGTAAATGGATGTTAGAAATTATGAAATTTGGTACTCAAGGTAATTGATGCGTTTCGGACGCAATGGCGAAGTCGGATTTTTCATTTGAATTTTCTAATCTGTCCGAAAAAGCCATTTAAGTTTCTAGTTTAAAGTGAACTTTTAATTTATTTGGAATTTAATGAAATCAATTAAAGTTACTAGGTCTTATTGATATATTAGTAGTATGGAATGAGTTAGAGGTGGAAACACGTTCTAATACGTGTTCGTTTTGTGTGTTTGTTATTAGGACCTCGATTCATAAGAGGGTGAAATTCCTGTTGCGTTTGAATTGTCGCCTTTTTGCTGTTACTTAAAGGTACACGCTTAGACCATACATTATATGTGGTTGTGCAAGTAATGTTGTTTCATTCTTGATTATTGCATTGTGACTCACATAAGGATTAGACACCTCAAATAATTTGAAAGAAGTTTAACTTGGATTTCGAGGGTGGATGTTTTGGTTATCTCAAAGGGTTAATAATTTGGAATGGAATATATAATTTTGTTCCCATGGCAGTTTTGGATCATTACGGTCACCATGGGGGTATGCATACTTTAACCTTTGACGACCCGAACAGGACGGGCAACGTCTTAGGTCGGTGGTTGCCTTGGGATTAGCTCTCCCAAGTGTATTCCTCCAAATGAATTGGATTATTACTTGGATGACCCGAAAAGGACGGGCAACGTTTCAAGTTGGGATTTGGAATAAATATATTTTAGAGCCTTTGCATGTTAGGATGAACACATTGTTTGCTTTCCACTTGTTGATATTTTGTATGTTGTCTCTGACGTGTATTGGATTGTTCTTTGAACTTGCTTCCGTTGTCAATCGACGACTAGCAGGTTGATTGCAGGTGGAAATTGGAGTGAGGTTGAAGTTAGGATCACGTCACCCAAGACCGCGTTCTATGTAATAATAAACATAGTAGAAATAATTTACTTTTGTGTAATGGATTTAAGATTAGTTCGTTTTGACGTTTCGTTGGTAGAGGCCGTTGGGTTCTCAAGTTGTATCGTGAACTTTATAAACCTGTCACTACTATATGTTTTATTTTTATGTCTTGTTATATTCCCTTATCGTTGGAACGTTAACGATCTTGAATGGGAATTATCCCTCTAAGTGTCCAGTTGTGAACCGGATTCATATTTTCATGTGATTATCCGGCTCACGCGAACCGGACCGTTACATTCTTAGTTTGAACCACCACAATAGGATGTATCGTGGTTGGTTCCACCACATATCTCGCAGGCAAAGGCTGGTGCTCCAATTGAGGACACAATTGATGAGGCTTTATTAGTGCTTCCAACTTACACTCTAAAGAGTCTTATTTTTTGAGCTCATACATGCCCTTGCCTTTTGTTCTTCCTCTATTGCCCCAAGGTGAGTTTTTCACGACTTCCTCGATTTTTTCTCGAACTAAAGGGTAGAACCTTTCTAGAAATGCCTTTCGGACTTCATCCCATGTGGTTAATGATTTGGGTTCCAAGCTTTTATACCAATCTTTTGCATCTCCTGTCAGGCTGGCTCGAAACAGGTGCATCTTGACATAGTCCTCACTATCTGGGCAAGGCGGGATAAGATCACATATCTCTGTGAACTTTTCCAAGTGGTCTAGGGGACATTTGTTCTTTAGGCCAGAAAACACTTCTTCCTTCACCATCCGAGTATATTGGGGGTGGATCTGGTAGTTAGTGTTTGTGGTCGGAAGACGAATTCCACATTGAGGAGTATAGTTCACTGGTGTTCCGAATTGCCCAAATAATGGTTGGTTGGCCATTTTCGCTTCGGTTCCGATTTCGGTTTCACTGGCTGAGATCGATTCTCAAGGCGAGTTGGGAGGTGTGTTAAGATGGTCTTCGTTATCTATCGTGTTGATTTGTGAAGCCACTTGTCGAAGGTGACGGAGATATCGATTAATTTTTGGGACAAAGGGTTCCAATTCTCTATTCCCTCGTCGACTTATGTACATACAACAGTACTAGAAGGAGATGTTAGCACTGACTAAATAATTTGTGAGAATATTTACAATATTCACATATACCACTTTAGCTAAAGACTATACTTTGGCACTTAGCTCCCCGGCAACGGCACCTAAAGTTGATCGGCTCCGCGAGGTCGTTTTATTTCTCAAGGGGTCGGTCAAACAATAAATTCCCATGCTAGCTACTACGACTAGTATAGTTAGCAAGTATGGGGTCGATCCACAGGGAAGCTAGTTAAGTATGCACTTTAGTTATGGTGGTAATCAAAGGTTTATTGGATTATAGAGTTTTGTTTGGGAATACAACGAGTTCTTATTAGTAAGTATCGATTAATATTTAATCTTAGGTTCGGGGATATGACTCGTTAATATGCTAGGGACTTATGATTAGATTGGATCATGGTCCTTGGTAATAAACAGAGTTAATTGATTATTAGCATCACAACTTCTGGGTATAGATGCTTATTGGTTTAGTGATTTGGCTTAAGAGCTTCGTCTTCTTGGCGTACAACTCGTCCAAACCACTAACCTAGTTTATGTTCTTTAACCCATTAATTATACTAGACATGTGATTTTTATTTGAGCATATGATCCATCATCCTTGGACTGACTACGCCTCGAAGGACTCCTAATAAGGGCCGCTTCTAGGCTATTCAATATTAGTATGGATCATATGTCTTAAATTCCTTTCATATATCTAGTATAACAAGCTATGGTTGGAGATTGGAATGTGATTAGTGCGTCTTCTGGGATTAGCTAACCTCACTCCAATTGTTGGCTGACTAGGCCTTAACACTGGATTCTTCTAATTCCCTACCATAGAGTTTACAAATGCCAATAACCATTAACCAACCATCTTAATCCTTAGACATATTAATGTTGTCAGCTACATCCCCTAACCCAAGAAGGGAATTGCTCGCTCATAGATGAAATTAAAGTAACAACAATACTAATTACATTATCCATAATATACTAATTTTAGGTTAATCTCTTGTTAATGGTGAAGGATAAAGGTTAATTTCAAATTGGTGATATCAATAATTCAGTTAAATTTGGAATGATAAGAATATAATTTAATCAATTATATGCATATATGACCAATAGATTAATTAGTCATTTCATACAAAGTTAAATTGTAGGTTTGAATCAATTAGTTTTTTACTTTCAATGTAACAGGAAAGTGTAAATAGTGGAGATGAATGTGGAAGAATATGAATATTCAAGCTAAATTCAACAATATTTCCATCAATTCAATCATCAATTGCTAGAATTCAAACTAAACAATGCAACATTAAATTAAGAAAAGTTGAGTAAGAATGAATACCTCAATTGCAAAATGTGATGCTTCTATTACTTCTTGATGATGAATGTTTGAACACAGTATATTGTTTCAAGAACTTACTACTACTACTTACTAAGAATTACAAAATGTAGGAGGAGTTTTGCTTTCTTGTCTCTTCAATTGAGATTGCTAACAATGGAGGAGAAGAACCCTTTTTATAGAAGAACAAGATCAATTGTGACCACTAATTTTTACATAAATTAATAAAAATATCTTCCTAAAATATCTTGGCTTTTGAAGGATTTGGAGAAGTCTAGAGAGTTTTAAGTCGGTGCTCGAGTCGAAGAAGATGAAGAAATGAATCCCGTAAAAATAATTTCTGGGCTGTTTTAAATTGGGGAAGAATTTGACCTGGACTCGACCGAGTGACTCGACCGAGTTGCTCGATCGAGTTGCTCGACCGAGTCATGCTGCTTTTTTCTCTTTTCATGTTCTTCGAAACTTCTTATGCTATCAAGGGTCCATCTCTTATCCAATGATGCTTTAACTAATACCTTGAGATCTACAAAATATATTAAAACACCCTAACTATACAAAAGTGTAAATTATCGAGAATTTAATTTATTATAAAGCTATTTTCGGGGCGAAATTAGCAAACAAAGTGGCTTAAACGGGGTTTAAAAGTGTCATAAAATACGTTTATCACAGTTCAAAAGGCTAAGGGTCAGTTTATACTTTGACTTTTCATAAAGGCTGCAATGAAAGATACGAGTTAAGTCTAGAATCTTGCATGCTCTATTTAAAGGGCTTATAACTTCATTAGAATAAAAATAAGCTGAAAATCTTAATACATAGAGAGGTTGTTAGGGTAAAATACCAAGAGAACTTTCTTCTTGTTTGCATTAGTATTAAGGGTAATCGTCATTGTCTATATCATTATCGTTGTCATGAGAGCTTATTCTTAGAAGGCGGTGTATTTTATTAGTGAATTGTTGAATCATTAATAAAAGTAAACGTTGTTAGAGGGGGATGCATTCAATATACCTTATTATATTGTTGCGTTTTGTCTTTATTGCTAATAATTCAGTTTCTCCTTATGTTTTTTCTATTTTGTTTTTCATTTGTGTAAGGCCTAAACACTCATATTTTAATTGGTATCAGAGCAAGGAGTGATTCTTGGGTATTTTTGAGTGTGAAAGTAACTTTTTTGGTTAAGAAACAATATGAATGAAGGTGCAAATTTTTATATTTTATTGATTAATGAAAGAATAAATTTTGTTGTATGCAAAAGTTCCATGAAGGATTTGTTTGTTCAATAATAACAAGCCAACATATTTGGAGGAAGGAAGATGGATTGTAATAACCTAAAAACAACCAGTTTCTTAAACAAGAATTATTTGAACTAATTCTGAAGCTTAGTACTTATAGTAGGTTATTACGTCGATAATATAGTCAGTTACATAAGTAATTATATTATCCACTAAACATCTATTAAAGAATTTTAATGACAAAGTTTACCAATGTTGTCAGGATTGGAATTCTACATTAGATCGAAATCAACTAGTGGGATCAGATCGTAGGATTGGATCGTAAGATCGGACTATCTTACAAATTTGCAGAATTATGAAGTTGTATTATGTCTTTGTTTATTGTTTGATCATTTTCAATTTTAATAAAAAAAACATTAAAGAACCCATACTTTTTCTTAAGATTTTGTTTTAATTTTAAAATACATATATATCTCACTTTTTTAATACGGTTTTTTCTCTATTCTTAATGAATGACATATATAAGATATAAACTACACATAATGTATTTAGAACACATACACAAAAGGAAATGATGATAAACAAAAGTAAGCAATAAAGTTTAAATTATTAGTTTTGATCGTACCTACCAACGATCCTAGCTAATCCTAACGATTTTGCCTACAATCCTAGTCGATCCTGACGATCCCACCAACGTTCCTGGTCGTTCCCACTGATCATATGCACAATCCTAACTGATTCCGATCCCATGCACGATTCTAGTGGCTGACATTTTAAAATAATAACAAACCGAAAATTAATTGAAGAAATTGACTTTCTTGGAATAAGATAAAAACGAAAAATCTTCGACATTGAAGGAGTGGAAGAAGAAGAGCACTATCGACATTTTAATTTATTCACCATTAAAGAAGAAGGAAGTGGAAGAGGCGCAAAAGAGGCGCATGCAGAGACGAAGGAAGAAGAGAGCGAGAAGTTGAAGAGACGAAGGAAGAAGGAAGAAGGAAGAGGCGCAGCGAAGGTGAAGAGGCGCAGACAATGAGACAATGGAAGAGAAGAGGCGCAAATCACCCATTTTATTCACTAATTAGGGTTTTTTTAGGCTGGGCTTGATTTTAAAACTTTTGTGTGGGCTATTGGCTACGGACAAACAAAAAACCGCAGCTATTGTGTGTGTCATGGACTATTGGCTGCGGACAGACTTCATAACTGCTGCCTTTGTTGTTTTTTTTTTTTTATTTTGTCTATTGGCTACGTAAACCTTAAAACCGCAGCTAACTAGCCGCAGCCAATAGCTTTTTTTCAACTAGTGAATACATATGTAAATTAAAATTTTATATAAACTAAAACTACCCTGTACTTACCAGGTTAGGTTAAATTAAAACCTTAAAACAGTGAATACTTCAAAGATGCCCAGTTTGTGATTGCTTTGACAAAATGTACGTGAAACGCAACACAAGAATCAAAACACCTAACCAAGTGTGAAATCCCGAAATGACATTTATAAAATCTCACACTAATTGAGCAATAAAATGGCGGTAAATAGGAACAAAACATAGCTAAAATGTAATAGCTATATAAATAGAATAGTGGGTGTTTGGCAACAAAGTTTGTTTGTATTTTAGGTAATTTATTTAACCAACTGAAAGTGTTGACTATTATAGTTGACTTTTATGCTATCCACACTTAGATCTTTAACATAGAGAAAAAATTTGTAGTATATTCTATGCATGATATTTTCATATAAATCAAACTATTTTTATTAAAAAGATGGTGAGCGTGACAAAGTCTAAAATATAGATAAAAAAAACAAAAAAACCAAAAAAAGGTAAATAACTCTCCAAAAACCAAAAAAAAAAAAAAAAATCAACTAAGGGTGAGTAGAAGGTATCTTAGATAGCCATTAGTGTTATTTTTTTAAATGTTGATACGATTATTTTTGAAAATGATCATGATTCAAAATGGCAATACTTTAGAAGTTGACAAATATTATAAAACCATCAATTTTATTAATGCAAACATATAAAAAATAATGAAGGGAGTATTTAGGTTTTGTTGACCTTAGTAACTCAAAATGCATAGTTGTATTCTTTGTTGATCACTATATGGCTTTAAACAAGCTTTAACGGCTTCTTGTTTCGCTTTACTACTTATAATTTGTAGAGGGCGTGAGGTTGCTGTCATTATGTTGTTATTATATTCTAAAATGATCATTTGACACTCGAACAAAAGAGATGATTATTTTCTTAGATATGAATTTTCTATGTGAAGAGCTGAAGAGCTAAATGCACACACAAAACAGAAAGAAGAGATTACTGAAATTCATTGTTTTCATTGCATTGTTTTTCATGAGATTACAAGCTATATTGAGCCTCTATTTATACTAAGCAAAAGGATGAAAAACAGTGACTAGCCGTTAATATTGACAGCTTGCAAGATGTACTATTTGTACTAAATTCCTTGCTCAAGGATGCACTGAAATACTCAGAGAATATTCTTCTGATTTGGAGAAAACCATGTATACTGCTTGTTGTGTGGAGCCATGAATATTACTCTTAATACTCCCCCTCAAGCTGAGAGCAGGAAGAACGAACTCCAAGCTTGGAAAGTAAGTGATGATGCTGTTGAGCAGGTAAAATCTTGGTAAAGATGTATGCCAATTGGTGATTAGAAGGAATGTATTGTGGAGTGATGATGTTATCTTGGACCTTTTCTCTGATAAAATGAGTATCAATCTCAATATGCTTCATTCGCTCATGATGCACAGGATTGGAAGCAATGGAAAGTGCAGCATTGTTGTCACAATAAAGAGTAGTAGGACGATACTGATGTAAACCAAGATCTTTGAGAAGTTGCTTGAGCCACATTACTTCACAAATGGTCAAAGCCATAGACCTGTATTTCGCTTCAGCACTGCTGCGAGCAACAATGGACTGTCGTTTGGCCTTCCAAGATAAGGGTGCTTGGCCAAGGAGAATGCAAAAACCAGATGTGGATCTTCTAGTACTTGGACAACCTGCCCAATCATTGTCACAGTAGGCAGTTAGTTGGCTATTAGAAGTATTGGTGAGCAATATGCCTTGTGAAGGAAAGCTGCTGAGGTATCTTAAGACCCTTAGAGCAGCTTGAAAATGAATATCAGTGGGGCTGTGCATAAATTGACTCAAAACATGGACAGTATAAGAAATATCAGGTCTAGTGATGGTCAAGTAAATAAGTTTTCCTATTAGCCTTTGATAAGGTTCAGCTTTAGGTAATGGAGTGCCACAATTGAGTTGTAATTTGGAATCCATAGGAAGTCTTAAAGGTTTACAGCCTTGCATGTTATAAGAATGCAGTAAGTCAAGGGTATATTTCCTCTGAGACAGAAAAAAGCCTTGTGGGATTTGATCCACTTCAATACCCAAAAAATATCGTAGATGACCAAGATCCTTCATTTGAAAGTGAGAGCTAGAGAAAACTTTAGTAGCAGTGATGTGATGCAAATGTGTACCAGCAATGAGAATATCATAAACATACACAAGAACAACTATGACAGCAATAGACAAACTTTTAACAAACAAAGTGTAATCGGATTTGGATTGAATGAATCCATCAGCAATTAAGGCACTACTTAGTTTGGCAAACCACTGTCGTGGAGCCTGTTTAAGTCCATAAAGGGACTTGTTGAGCTTGCACATAAGAGGAGAAGTAAGTCTAGATTCCTCCCCCTTAGCAGTAATGTGGATGAGGGAACCATCCCTAGTATAACCAGAAGGTAACCTCATAAAGACAGTCTCATTCAATTCCCCATGTAGAAAAGCATTTTTTACATCCATTTGGTGTACACACCACTGTTTCAAATCTGCAACAGCTAAGAGGGACCTAACAGTGACCATTTTGGCAACTGGAGCAAAGGTTTGGTCATAATCCTCCCCTGGCCTTTGATGATTGCCTAGGATAACTAGCCTAGCCTTATATTTATCAAGGGATCCATCAGCATTATATTTGGTCCGGAAGACCCATTTACACCCTATAGGTTTTTTGTCTTTGGGAAGGGTAGTGAGAGTCCAAGTGTTATTTTGTTCAAGAGAAAGCAGTTTCTCATTCATTGCAGCAATCCATTTAGGACTAGTCACAGCAAGAAAATAGGGTCTTTGGTGTGTATAGACTGAGACATGAAACATGAGAAGCTGCTGGTGACTTGAGTAGTAGTAGAAGGATGGATTTTAGAGGGGGAAAGACTGGTACTGGAACCAGCCAAGACATAGTCTTGATGCCAAGAAGGGGGTTGAGATAATCTAGAGGTTCTTCTTGGAGGATCAGGAAGGGGTGCAACAGGTGGGGGAGGTGGGCTGGCAGAGGCAGGATCATCAGAAGAAGCAAGAGGATTGATATTGATAGAGGGAGAGGAAGCAGGAGTAGAAAGGAAAAATATGTTCATGAAATGAGACATCTCTACTGATGAATAATTTATGTGTTAACAAATTGAGAAGTTTATATCCTTTTTGAGTGGAAGGATAACCTAAAAAGACACAAGGAACACCTCTAGGGGAAAATTTATCATTGATGCGACTAGGGTTGGTAGCAAAGGCAAGACAACCAAAAGTTTTGAGGTGCTCATAAGAAGGAAGTTCATGGTTAAGTGCTTCATATGGTGTTTGATAATTGAGAGCAACAGTAGGTAATCTATTGAGAATGTGCACAGCACAAAGGACACAATCACCCCAATAGTGCAAAGGGAGACCTGATTGGAACCTCAATGCTCTGGACATTTCTAAGACATTTCTGTGTTTTCTTTCAACTCGACCATTTTGCTGAGGTCTATCAACACAAGAGGTTTGGTGGGTGATGCCAAGTGAGTGAAAAAAATCTAAGCATTGGTGATCATGGAATTCTAGAGCATTGTCTGATCTTAAGATTTTGATGTGGTGATTGAACTGATTTTTGATCATAGCAACAAAATTTTTGAAAACTTGAAAAAAATCAGATTTGTGCTTCAATAATTGAACCCAAGTGACTCTAGAGAAGTCATCAACAATAGTGAGGAAGTACCTGTAGTGTCCCTTGGTGGGCACCCTATATGCACCCCAAATATCGATATGCACGAGAACAAATGGTTGAGGAGCTCTAGAAACACTAGTGGAGTATGGTTTCTTGGTGAACTTGGCCATGGGGCAGGTAGTGCAGACATCACTGGTATGGGAAGGTAAGTGAGATAAAGGAGGAAGTTTTTTAATTTTGTCAAGGGGAGCATGCCCTAATCGAGTGTGCCAAAGAGTGTGAGGACTGAAAGGCTTGATTCCAGTAATGGTTTCTGGAACCAATAAGGTAGTGGCAGCAGTGTGGCCAGCAGAAGAAAAAGAAGGTGAAGGGGAAAGATAGTATAAACCATTCATAGCCACACCACTTCCCTTGATACTGCCAGTAAGTTCATCAATAATGACACATTTATGGGGCTCAAAAATGATTTTACAGTGCTTATCTTTACTAAGTTTCTGAACAGATAACAAATTATGCTTAAAGGTAGGAATGTGCAAAACATCGTTAAGGGTCAAAGAAGAGTTAAGGCATACTGAGCTTTTGTGAGAGATGAGGGATGTTTCACCAGTGGGTAGGTTAATTTTAGAGTGCTGCAGTTGAAGAACAAGATTAGAAAGGAGCCCTAAGGTTCCAGTTATATGATCAGAGGCTCCTGAATCAATGATCCAGGCCTCTTGATTTGTATCAGCATGGTAGCAGTAGGTCATTCCAGCATAAGCAGTGTCAATTTCTTCTTCAGTGTCAGAAGAATGATGCTTAGAGGGTTAAGGCAGCAGCTTCATAAGTTGTTCAAGTTGGGCAGTGGAAAAAGAGACAGAAGAGGCAGCATTTGATGAGCTACTGTCATATGAGGATCGACCTCCTCTGCCACCTCTGCCCCCTCTAGACCACCTGCCACCCCTACCTCCTCTAGAGGAAGGTTTAATCTTGTCCTTTTGAAAAAGAGGATGCCAAGGTGGAAACCCCACAACACTCCAACATTTTTCTCCAAGGTGACCTTGTTTACCACATGCAGAACAGACAGGAAGATCAGTATTTTTGCTAAACATGACAAGGGTATTATCTGATTTAGAATTATTTAAAACATCTCTTTGGCTTTCTTCTTGCTGCAACATATTGCAAGCCTCATCAAGAGAAAGTAAAGGATGTTGCATAAGCAAATGGCTTCTATGTGCAGAAAAAGAATCATCAAGCCCATTTAAAAATTGAAAAAGTTTTTGTTCATCAATATGAGTTTGCAAGATTTTCAAAAAAATTCTGATTTCAGGTGTGATATTGGTTATGCTAGGCAGAGCATTTAAAGCTTCAAGCTCTTCCCACAAAATTTTCATTTGAATGTAATATTCAGAAGCAGTTTTTCCATTTTGTTTGGTTTCAAAAATTTCTTTGCTTAGCTTGTATTTTCTAGATCCATTAGTTTTTGAAAACCTTTGCTCAAGTTGTTTCCAAATAGTTGATGCATCATCAAGAAACATAATGGATTTTTTAATAGAATCAGAAATATTATTGAGAAGCCATGAAATGACCATGCTATTGCAAGTGTCCCATGCTTCTTGTTTAACCAAATCAGTGGGATCTTTAATACTTGTTCCATTTACAAAACCAAGTTTCCTTTTTGATGCAAGACCAATCTCAAAAGACCTCTTCCATGCTCTATAATTTTCAGCTCCTACAAGTTTTTCTACCACTATTGAGTGGCTTCCATCTGAGGAATGCAAATATAGTGGGCTGCTAGACTCAATGGTAGTCATGGTTATGCAGTAAAATTGGAATGTGAAGGAGAAAAAGAAAGAAAATCAGAAAGAGCAGTATTAAGAGTGTGCAGGCTCAGGCAGTAGGTTTTGAAACCTTGCTCTGATACCATGAAGAGCTAAATGCACACACAAAACAAAAAGAAGAGATTACTGAAATTCATTGTTTTCATTGCATTGTTTTTCATGAGATTACAAGCTATATTGAGCCTCTATTTATACTAAGCAAAAGGATGAAAAACAATGACTAGCCGTTTATATTGACAGCTTGCAAGATGTACTATTTGTAATAAATTCCTTGCTCAAGGATGCACTGAAATACTAAGAGAATATTCTTCTGATTTGGAGAAAACCATGTATACTGCTTGTTGTATGGAGCCATGAATATTACTCTTAATACTATGAAGAATCTTGAAACTTTACATATAGATTGACATCACGTCTAGTTAGTAATAAACTAATAATACTCCCTCCGTTTCTTTTTTATTGTTCACTTTCGTGTGGGCACACAAATTAAGAAAAATAGTAGTGGGGTATTTTAAGTGATTATAATAATTGTAAAGGTGGTAGTTGGGGTATTTAAGTGATTATAATAATTGAAAAGGTGGTAGGTGGGGTTTTTTAAATAATACTTCCTCCGTTCCATAATACTTGCTACATTTCACTTTTTTACGCAATACAATGCACATTTTTTATCATTAATATGTTAAACTACACTTATCTAAAAATTATAAAAATTTAATATTATGAAAGTATGCGATCAGATGATTCAAACAAGATCCCACTTGACTATATTTTTACTTACACATTAGTCGCAATATGTAAAATAAACTTGAACGATGAATAGTGCACAAAATCGAAATGTAGCGAGTATTTCGGAACGGAGGAAGTATAAGTTGGGAAAGTTGGGGGTATTTACGTAAAAAATCTTTGCCAAAAATAGAAAGTGGACAATTAGAGTGAATTGACTAAATAAAAAAAGTGGACAATAAAAATGAATCGGAGGTAGTAAAGACTTTTTTCTAGATAGAAATAGTTATTATGACAATCTTCAACAAAATTCCAAACACAACAAGAAAATTACCAGAAGTTAAAGAAAAAAAACTAGTGGTAAAACAAGTCTACAAGTAAGCTAAGCTTAGGTAGCCTAACTAGTATTAGTAATTTGTAAGCATACATTATTGTATGAAACGATCTCACTTAAAAACACTTTTTTCCTCTTGAATTAGATAGTGCATCGAATATATATTATAAGAATATAAACTCTTTATTAGAAGTCATTTCACCAAGAAACGTCCTCTCACGACAAGAGCTCATTTGTAAGATGTCTCAATTTTTGATCAAAGAAACAACCAAACAAATTGATTTAGAATTAGGGTTTTGAATGAGGTAATCATCCAAAAGTTTAGCATATCTATGAAAAAAGTCATCCATAAGATCAGCTCCAAAATAATGTTGAAGCATTGATTCAGCAACAGCTCTATGCATTTTGGCAATTTTTTGTCCTTTTGTTGGCATCACTAATGAAGTTGACTCATCATTAAGGGTTATGCCTCCATCCCATTCAACTTCAACTACTTCAAAAATATGCCCACTAAATGATGATTCTTCTTCCACTAATTCTTTTATTTCTTCTAGACATGGTGCATAATATGGTACATTGAATGAATCTAATTTCTCTTCTTTGATAAGCCCCTACAAAATTTGCATGGGAAAAGTTTTTTCAAATAATTAATAACACTACAACATAATTTGCTTTTAGTGGGATATATTTAGCCACATTTAATTTAAATGTCGCTATTTCAAATTTCTAATAGTGTATATAGAGGATTTAGTGACATTTATTAGACCCTTTAGCAGTATATTAAAAAGTCACACTAATGCTTTTAGCGACATTTAGGGATGGGCATGGGTCGGATCTGGGTCGGGTCCAGCAAGACCCAGATCCAGACCCTAATTTTTTTATTGGACCCATACCCGGACCCGGATTCGTAGGGTCTAAAAATTTTGGACCCGGACCCAGACCCTTAGGGTCTAGCGGGTCTAGGGTCCAAATCTGAGTCCAACACAATTTTATTTTTTTCCTAAATTTTTTTAAAAAGTATATGATGAAGTACAATTTTTGACCATGAACATTTTCGACTAACAAGGGTCTTCTAATACTTTATACTAATTGAGCGGAACATATGAAGTTTTTAAACATTCAAGTTCTTATAACGAATATTTATCAAGTCTATAATTTTTAAAGTATTGACACAACGACCAAATTTCAAATTACATGAACCGATAAAGTGCAAAATAATGCAATGTTAAAAAATATAACAAAATTTCTAATCAAGCAATTACATACACATAATAGCTAATTTATAATTTTTTAAAGAAAGATGTAAATGGGTCCATGGGTCGGATCTGGGTCGAATCTGGGTCTCAGATGTGTAGACCCGGACCCGGACCCGGACCCTAAGGTGCTGGACCCAGATTCGACCCGGACCCATAGGGTCCAAAAAAGGAGGACCCATACCCTTAAAATTAGGGTCGGGTCGGGTCTAGACCCTTAGGGTCCAAGACCCGTGCCCATCCCTAGCGACATTTCTCACAAATGTCACTATAGACTATAGTGACAATTACATATGCCACTAAAGACCAAATTAAGTGTCGCTAAATCACTTTATGGTCGAACTTAAAATAAAAACCAATAAATATTACACTAAAAATATGAATTACTGACATTTTTTAATGCCACTAAATCCAATGTCGTGAAAGGCTAAATTTATTGTAGTGTAAGTACTTTTAACTTTTTGAGTTTTATGTAAGCCATATTTTCTTTAACTTAATTACAAGCAAGTAATCTTGAATATTACTCCTATAACTTTATAGAAATCGTAAAGACAACTAATTGCTTTGATCATGCCTTCAGAATCAACTCTATAGGAGCGTATGAAGGGCATATTCTCCGATCCCATCCAAAATATTAGAAAAGCGATTCAACTTCCACAAGTCATCAAGAAAGAATGTCTCATAGTGAGACGACTAAACATAGACTAATTCATTTTCAGTTTTAACCTAAAAGTTATCAATTGTGACTTTATAGTGATCAATTCAGACCACAATGTAATCTGTTAAATATAAATTTCTCAATTATAACATTAGTATGGAAAAAATTTAACTTGATAATTAACTAGAGAGTTTTAAATTGATCAATTATAACTTAATGTGCTTAATTTAAAGCATATGGTACTAAATTATAAGTCATCACCTGTATATTGATCAATTTCAATTTATAATCTTAATGAGTCCATTAAACGTATAATCTTAAAGTGCTCATTATAACCATTAATGAATAATTATAAATAATCAGTTATAACTTGTAAAGGAGATCTATATGACCTTGAATTATCAATTATGACCTTATACAAGTGTTTGTT
The DNA here is from genome assembly GCA_019776075.1 of Amaranthus palmeri. Classification (NCBI taxonomy): domain Eukaryota; kingdom Viridiplantae; phylum Streptophyta; class Magnoliopsida; order Caryophyllales; family Amaranthaceae; genus Amaranthus; species Amaranthus palmeri. The sequence goes on from JAAKBH010000141.1 coordinate 189,630, forward strand.
TGGCGATCTCTCGCAAAAACTGGATAGCTAGCTTATAGTAAAGGATCATATATAATAGTATATTTAATAGTTAGGAGCTCATATTAAATGTTTCCCTAGGCCTCTCGAATTCTAAGGTTGACCCCACAATATCAAACAAAATTTGATTTTATATGTGATAATGCGAAAATGAATTTCTATTTGTATTAGTATAAAAAATAATTTTGATGAGTAAAAAGTAACCTCGGAAACCATGGTAGCAAGACAATGAGCAATGAAGTCCCAAGGATAGCTAGCATGGAGAGAAGTAGGATCAACTGAATTTCTACCAACAAATGTTAAAATCATACGACCACTTGAAATCATCTCAGATGCACGACATTTCAGAAATGTTAAGAAATCGTTTCTGAATTGCTGCTTGTATGCCATTACTACTTCTTTTGTGCTTGTCCTTGATATATGTACGTTTCCTTTGTTTACTATTCTTGGATTATCTTCCTCTTTCAAACCTTGTGGAACCTGCAAATTTATTATTATCATCATCATCCTATTCAGTGTATCCCGTATATAAAAGCTATGGACATGATATGGAGAGGGATAGACGGCGGCAACTCATATCCATAAAGGAGAGCGCGACCAAAAAAAGTCCCATTTCAAATTTATTCTCCATTTATCTATTTAATTTACAATTTGACTTAATAATGCAGCATGACTTTGTTGTATACGTGATGAACGGGCAGATCGACCCAACAAACAATGTAGTTTTTCCCTCTCATTTAATGTGGGATTTTAATAAATTCGTCTTAATATATATTTCCAACTATGAACTTTTTAGATTTCTAAAAGCTCACAATTAAAATTATTTAGCTTCGGTGTTTGCATTAGAATCTACCTCAAAAGTGAATTGGAAAAAGAAATAAAAATAAAGGAGTGTTTATTTCTGTCCTATCTATTTTAAAATTAACATCAAATTAAAGAAATAAAGTGCATTGACTTGACATAAATATAACTTCATCATTGACTTGACCATATATATGAAGTACTTGTTATATCAACTACTTCTATATGATAAGAAATGATATACGAGTATGTTTTATATACACTATAAAAAAATTGGGAAATTCCACGTGGTAACCCTGAGGTTTTGGGTTTTTCACGTGGTAACCAAAACTTTTAAAAAATCCACACGGTAACCCTGAGGTTTACGTAAATGTTCCACCATGACCATTTTGCACATAAAAACGTTAGCAAACGTTAATTTTGAAGCTTTATAGCTATTGTATGCATATTTATGTGACTCACTATTTCAAATGCCATCAGTTTGAACCGTTCTCCCCAAAATATAAACCTCAAATCTACCATTTTTCATTCAAATTATATTTTTTCCCCCAAATCCAAATATGGTAGAGTTTGGGTTTATATTTTGGGGGAAAATGGTTGAAACTGATGACATTTAAAATGGTGAGTCGCATATATAGGCATACAACATCCTTAAAGCTTCGAAATTAATGTTTCCTAACGTTTTGCTAACATTTTATGTGCAAAAAGGTCATGGCGGAACAATTTGGTAAACCTCAGGGTTACCATGTGGATTTTTTAAAAGTTTTGGTTACCACGTGGAAAACCCGAAACCTCAGGGTTACCACGTGGAATTTCCCAAAAAAATTTCATTGCGAGTTTGTAGGTATTGGAAGCTCCCTACAGAATACCCACAAAACGTTGTTTGTTTTATAATATTAGAAATAGTCTGATAATTTTTTTCTGTTTATTTTAATATATCTAAGAAAATCAATTCATCAACTCTAATTATAATTAATTATTAATTTTATTGATTAATTAATACTCCGTTCTATTCATAGAGAATAAGACATTAGAATTTTGCACCAAAATCAAGTAGTTTATAATAGTTTAATTTTTATTTACATTAATTTGGTTTACTCCAATAGATCGAGTTTTGATTATTCAAGTTAAGATATTTTTTAGTCTAATAGTTTAAAAGATAGTTTTTTTTTTTTTTTTTTTGAAAATTTAGAATTATATAAATAACGAAGGAAAAAGATAGTTTAATTTCAATTTTCTATATCACTAATAGTAATAACTAATAACTATAAGTCTATAATACATTAACATAATACTACTAGTAGTTGAATATATTATTTGTTATAAGTTTTATATATTCAGCTTATGAAAAACTAACTTCAATTATTTGCCACCTATTTAAAGAAAAATTCAAAAATTTAATATCTTGCATATAAATGCGGATATCTTGCAAGTAAATGTCAACAAATTCAATGCATAAAGGCCACATATTGGTGAATGTTGATAAGCTTTTTGTTTGTAGAGAACTTGTTGGTAAATGTCAACTACATAAATTTTGTATTATGTGGGAAATTTCCAACTAATAATAATTAAATGTAAATATGTGTAGGTATAACATTATTTCTTGTTGTGATAGTTATTTTGTTACTTTTTATTTGTTCACTTTTTTTTTCACGTACTTTTAGTAAATTTTAAGTCTTAATATTTCTAAATACATATTATAAAAAATTATAAAAATTATATAGTAAAAAATTTTACATCAAGACAAATCTAGCAAGATCTTGTATGAATATATTTTATCTTTAATATATACCTCAAAAATCTAATTTAAATTTCTCTTTTAATGTGGACAAACAAAAAAATTGGAGGTAATAGTTTTTATTGGAGAAAAGTCAGACATATAACTAAATGCCACTGTAAAAAAGGAGTTTACATCCTTTTTTCATTTTGATTAAAAAATACTTTTTTTAATTTTAATTGTTTCTAACTTGATAACCATTAATCAAAAAATATAGTTTAATCAACACATTAAAAGATAAATGTCAATCACCAACCTTACCAAAAAATCAATTACCCTATAGAAAAATATTTTCTAATATCTATCTCAAAAAAATTTTACATACTTCATCCGTTACATATTAGTTTCACCATTTGCTTTTTCACACTTCTCAATGTACGAATTTAATATTTAATATCTTTAATTATACATATCGAAAAATTATAAAAACTCAAAATTAATAAACTTTGAATCGAAACGATTCAAAAAAGATCTCATATGATTATGTTTTAACTTTTAGATTACCGATAATATAAAAGTCAATTTATTTGATGAATAATACCGAAGTCAACAATATTACGACTAAAAAAATGGAGGAAGTATTTTAACCCATTGATTTTATTTCACATAGACGGAGATAGAGTATATGAGGCCGTAATATATAAATGGAAGTCAAATTTGTCATGCCAGTTTTATACTGTACGTGTTTTCAATTTAATAATAATAAAATAAATATAGAGTTTTTTAATTTATAACCACACAAGTTCCATGAAAGATAGAGAGTGATTAAATTGGATAACGTTTGCTTGCATTTAGACTTTTAGTCACTTTCTATTCGTGGTTCGTAATAAATGGAAGACAAGTTTACTAATACTAAGTTTTAGTCTTCGACACTTCGACCTAATCCCAACCAGGTCCGACCCTAGGGGGGTGTTTGGCATGTGGGAATGGGAATATGGGGAATTAAAAATGGGATTGGGATTGGAAATTAATTGTTGGGAATTGTTAAAATATAATCTAAATCCTTGTTTGGTATATGTGGGAATGAAAATGAGAATAAATTATAAATTTACCATTTTGTCCTTTTTAAATAAAATAACACATGTAGATTTTTTTAATTAATAATGGATAAATTAGTCTTTTTACCACTTATCCCAATTCCCACCCCCAATTACCAACCCCCCATGGTAATAGATTCTTGGGAATTAGGGGAGTTTAATCCCATTCCCAATCCCACCTTGTATTCCCATTCCCATATAACAAACATGGGATATAAAATTTTTTAGATTTAAATTCCCAATCCCATCTCCAATTCCCACATACCAAACACCCCCTAGAAGTTTTGATGTCCTCAGCGAAATAATTTATTGTGGTCTTTTTTCTTTTCAATTTATATCTATATAAACCTTCTACAATCATTAATTTTGTTTTTTGGACATGGGACTCTAAGCAATGGTCTACGTCAATTCTGCCGGTCAACTAACGAAAAACATAAGAAGGTAGTGTTTTGAAAAAAAAATATTACATAAGGTAGTGTTTTGCAAAATTTTTTACATAAGATAGTTTTTTAAAAAAGAGGGTATATATAAGGTAGTTTTATAATTTTCTCTAAAATAAATTGAAAAGATTTAGAAGTTAGTGATTAAACCTGAGAGAGCCAATGTAAGCTAGAAGAAGAGTGGATAAAGTGCAAGCTATTTGGAGGAAGCAATCTCCCATAAAAACTCCCAGGAAGACCCGCAATAAAACAAGGCCCAAAATCATCACCCTTTTGTTTTCTCAATTTCTCTTGAAAATCATAGAATGATGCAAATACTCCATTGAAGTCATTTTTTGGTAAGTCATTCAAGAACACCATGAACTTTGGTGATGAATGCTTGGGGCATGTCGCCACCACCGCATCAATGATATCCGACACCGCCTTCAGGGCGGTAGGGCCAGACGAGCAACCGAGATCTGCGATCACCATCGTCTCTGGATAACCATTTTTAAGGTACCCTTGTATGGCTTCTTCTAGATGTGATTTCGCTAACGACATTATCTTTTTCTGTAAATTTATTTAAATAAATGTATGTAAATCACAAAGTCAAAAGTTTAGAGTTTTAGTCATAGTCATCAATTCTGTATTTGGTAAAAGAAAAAAAATAGTGTACATATATTATACTTATGTCCCTTCAAGAAAAGGACAAAAAAAATGCGCGCACAACCGAATTATTACACAAAAGGATAAGTTACTCCAAAAGTATAGGATGGAGACACTAATTAATTTCTACAAAAATACATAAGTCGAATGTTATAGTTATTTTGTGTATGTTATTGTAATTATTTAATGATTGGTTATTAAAGCCAACAATTATAATAAAGTTTGAGATTATAATCATTGACTGACATATAATTCTTAATTTGTATGAAAATATAAATTTATATAAATCGTTTTGCTCTTTTAAAGTAATTTATTTGCCAATTTCGTTGTTTTAAAAACTAAGAATAATCACAACTTCCATAAGAAAAAGAATAATTATTGGACTTATCCTTATATGTTATACGTACAGTTTAATATGAATCACAAATTATGAGATAAGACATTCTCACTTCTTATGGTAAGACCATTTCTATTATGTTGACCTAATAAACACATATTGCTTTAAAGTAATCACATAAAAACTTAAGTATTCACTTACAATTTTAAAGTGATCATTCTTTTATATAGTTTTAGAGTAATCACATACAACTTTTATTGAATTAACTTCATAAATTACATAACTTAATATTAATAAGGCTTTAAATCAAATAATA